>VSDK01027342.1:0-16722 GCA_009767595.1 Symbiodinium kawagutii
GAACCTTGGTGGTGGATCTACATGACAGTCGGGTGCTGCCCCCTTCAGAAGTGTCTGCCAAAACCACTGGCAAACGCTTTGTCATCATGACAGTCACGATGTCCCTTGATGCTGACAAGCTTTGCGTGCGCTTTGGGAAAGGGTTGAAGCACAAGCTGATTGTGCGCGAGTTCCTTGGATTGAAAGAACACACACACACACATATATGTACACGTGTATGCTTGATACACACGATATCTATATACAAGTATTTTCACCACCATACATGCAAATACAAATAATGTATGAACCATTGTGCAGCATTTTGTGCATTGGTATGTATGTAGATTGAACAGTGAATCTCAAGGATGCTCCAAATAGCATGGAGGTACAGAAGATAGAAGTGTAATTATAATTTAGATGCTAGGCCAATCACTTGCGCCATCCATTTACCGTAAACAGTAGGGGGGTACAGAAGATAGAAAACCCTTCTGCCTTCATTCCATTGTTTGACCATGGTTGCGGATGTGTGCAAATAATGAATGGTGGCCACAATTTCCAAACATTGTTTGTTTGCAGGTTTGAATCCGATGGCAGTGGTGAATCCACGGCCCCTCCATTTGCTGGTGTGGATCCTGCAAGTGAAGAAGATCTCAAAGATTTGGAAGGGTGCCCTGAAGACCCGGATCCCGATGATGATCCGGACATCAAGTTGGATGAGTCCGACGAAGAAGAACCACATTTTGGTGTGGACGGAGGGGATATTGACTGAGCAATCCAATTGTTTTTCCTGAAGGAGCGACAATTCTGTTTTACCTTCATCAAATGAAATGAAAACACGTTAGTCCGTGGTTTGTTCTGCAAGGCTTCTTCAGAAACCAGTTCCCATGGGAGTTGTAAGCACTGTTTGGAAATGACCCGTGCACTATGGGGATACAAAAGATAGAAAACCATTCTTTTAGCAAACAAGCATTCAGGCTGTTCGGAAGACACCGCTTTACTATGGGGATACAAAAGATAGAAAACCATTATGTGCGCAAATGCTACAGGAAATAAAACGTTTTTGCTGATTTATTCATTACATGATAGATTTTTTTTGCCACTGGACCCCAACCATTTGTTGTTTCCTTTGATGAGTGCGCCTCCCAGTGAGAAAGGTTCTGCCTGCTAGAGCCTGAGGGAGGCTTTGGCGTACATGCTGCGGAAACCTTTCTAAGAATTTAGTTTGAAAACAGCGGGCTCTAGCTGGTTGGACATGAAATGCCCAACATGGTCCCTGTGAACATTTAATCTACCACATCAAAATGATGTGCTGGCCGAACTGAACGGCTCAAACATTCAAAGAACTATCTCAGGACGAACGCTGTTGAGCATGGGATTGGAGGGAAAATGGGCTGCTCAGGCTAGTTCCGGAGTCTGTGAATGCTGTGTTCTGAATATAAACACGCAAAAATACACATATCTAGACATATTTACATACATATGTATATATATATATATATATGTACATATATATTTGTGTCTGTGTATAAATGTAGATCTATATATATATATACATACATATATATTTAATTTATACTTGCACTTATCCTTATACTTGCATTTGTATGTACATTCACACTTATATTGCATATATAGAGCATGTTCTCTGTGTAAATGTGTCGGCTTCTGCTTTAACCAGCGCACATGTGCCCAATTAGCCAAGGCATGTAAGGCAACCCTTCGCTTGATCACTTTTCTATCTTCAGTATCGCATGGTGTTTTTCAATAAAAGTGGGAAATCAAGACGCCAAAATGAACATTTGACAAGATTTCACAAATGGTTTTCCAGGATGTAACATTTCTATCTTTTATATTTCATTGTTATTTACAGTGAATGTGATTGTCTACTTGTTCCAAATCTGTGCCGTTTTTTGTCCATTTTGCCGATTTACTGTAAATAACAGGTCGATATAGAAGATAGAAAAATTGGCTATATAGCCAACATGCTCTAACGTTTTCCAGGTTTGCAACTTTTCTATCTATTTGGGGAGCACTATATGTATATATGATATGTCTGTCATACCGGGGGTATAGATATACGTTTATTTATTCATCT
The DNA here is from genome assembly GCA_009767595.1 of Symbiodinium kawagutii. NCBI lineage: Eukaryota > Dinophyceae > Suessiales > Symbiodiniaceae > Symbiodinium > Symbiodinium kawagutii. The sequence goes on from VSDK01027342.1 coordinate 2,078, forward strand.
ATCTATTTATTTACAGAAAATATGAAATATATGTCCGCATCGGCCAGCCCCAACAAGAAAGGTCATCAAGTGTCCCACCCCCGCACACCTATATGTTTCATTGATACTTCATTTGGAGGGAATGCTTAGTAACGTCGCCACAACACTACCATATGTTTCATAGATACTTCCATCAGGGACCTACTTGGACTAAAGCTACTGCTTGAGGATATGGGACATCAAATGCCCCACCGCCGCAAAACTACGTGCTGTATCTTGGATCTCTGGTTGGGGGCGCTCAAACCTCAGGGTTTCGGCCGACATGTTCAAATTCCAAAGGAACCGAAGAAACCGTAGTTGGTGGATGTTCGTGCATCATTAGCGTGATGGAGAGTAGGCAATGCACATGAATATACAGTATACATGATATAAAAGTTGATATAGTAATGTAGAAGTGAATGTATAATGGTAACATTGACTGCCAGTAAGTTTAGTAGGCTCATGCCACAGCCGTGTCGGAATGAACAATACTGTAAAAAGTGACCCAAACATCCACCAAGGCAGGGAAATTGTTTTGAACCATTGGTTGTCCAAAGCATCCATCATTTTTTACCAATTTTGTTTTCATCAGCCAAAAGCAAGCTAAGCCAGGGTTCCCAACACACGAACATCCTGAAAGTGGACCAAATACCAAAGTTTAGCTTGCCCCAATTCTGAGATCACTGCTTGCAACTTCTGAAGTTTCGATTTTCCAAATTATGGAATCCATAGCCATCCGCAACACTGTGCGGCGTGGGCTCAACAGTGGCCAACATGGGGTGTTTCTCTGGGGGAACCCCCAAGTCATCCTTTGTTGACCGTTTAAAGTAATCAACCGACCGGGACTCCCTATTTGAGAACCTCCCACATATCACAAATGGATTTTGTACTGCACATACTGCACTGTGCTTTTCTGTAATCCACAAGCATCGTGGAACAGCACGGTTTCGAAGAGCCAAAATCATTACACGCATACAGTCACGCATTCTAAAGTCAAAGATTGTAAATTGCTGGGCAGCGTCACCCGATCCAGGCTTTGATTGAAGTCAGCATCGAAAGTCAAAGTATGCAAATTGCTCGGCAACGTCACCCGATCCAGGCTTCGATTGAATCGAGCACCGAAAGTCAAAGATTGTAAATTGCTCGGCAACGTCACCCTATCCAGGCTTTGATTGAACTGCGAACCGAAAGTCAAAGTTTGCAAATTGCTCGGCAAGGTCACCCGATCCAGGCGTTGATTGAATCGAGCACCGAAAGTCAGATTTTGCAGGTTGCTAGGCAAGACCACCAGATCCAGGCTTTGATTGAAGTCAGCATCGAAAGTCAAAGTTTGCAAATTGCTCGGCAAGGTCACCCGATCCAGGCGTTGATTGAATCGAGCACCGAAAGTCAAAGATTGTAAATTGCTCGGCAACGTCACCCTATCCAGGCTTTGATTGAAGTAAGCACCGAAAGTCAAAGTTTGCAAATTGCTCGGCAAGGTCACCCTATCCAGGCTTCGATTGAATCGAGCACCGAAAGTCAAAGATTGCAAATTGCTCGGCAACGTCACCCTATCCAGGCTTTGATTGAAGTAAGCACCGAAAGTCAAAGTTTGCAAATTGCTCGGCAAGGTCACCCGATCCAGGCTTCCATTGAATCGAGCACAAAAAGTCAAAGATTGTAAATTGCTCGGCAGGGTCACCCGATCCAGGCGTTGATGGAGAAAAGAACCGAAAGTCAAAGATTGCAAATTGCTCGGCAAGGTCACACCATCTAGGCTTGGATTGAAGTCAGCACCGAAAGTCAAAGTGTGCAAATTGCTCGGCAACGTCACCCGATCCAGGCTTCGATTGAATCGAGCACCAAAAGTCAAAGATTGTAAATTCGACGGCAACGTCACCCGATCCAGGCTTTGATTGAAGTCAGCACCAAAAGTCAAAGTTTGCAAATTGCTCGGCAAGGTCACCCGATCCAGGCTTTGATCGAAATGGTACCCAAAAGTCAAAGTTTGCAGGTTGCTCGGCAAGGTAACCCGATCCAGGCTGTGATCAAACACAGAGCCGAAAGTCAAAGATTGCAAGTTTCTTGGCAAGGTCACCAAATCCAGGCTTTGATTGAAACCAAATAAATTTAGCCCTCCCGAACAAGACGCAAAAGTCAAAGTATCTAAATTGCTCGGCAACGTCACCCTATCCAGGCTTTGATTGAACTGCGAACCGAAAGTCAAAGTTTGCAAATTGCTCGGCAAGGTCACCTGATCCAGGCTTCGATTGAATCGAGCACCGAAAGTCAAAGATTGTAAATTGCTCGGCAACGTCACCCTATCCAGGCTTTGATTGAAGTCAGCACCGAAAGTCAAAGTTTGCAAATTGCTCGGCAAGGTCACCCGATCCAGGCGTTGATTGAATCGAGCACCGAAAGTCAGATTTTGCAGGTTGCTAGGCAAGACCACCAGATCCAGGCTTTGATTGAAGTGATTGGAAAGAATCAAGGTATCGAGGGTCTGGGGAAGATGTTGCAAGCAACTGCTGGAACATGGGCATGCGATTTGCCTTGCTCCTTCCAACACAAACTGTTCGTCAGCAACTGGCAACCCTTGCACAAATCTGAGTGCTGCAAGTAGATCGGTAGGAAGATAGGTGCAGGACAACGTGGCAGTTTTTCCAGCGATGCCTTGCTCTTGCAATGTTTGATTCAGCAGCAGCGGTGAAGCAAGGTGGTGGAGAGTAGGCCTGGCACCTCGCTTTGGCAAAACCAGTTTCACCACTTCCCTGCCCAAGGTGGAAGGGCAAACCTTCACTGCGCATCCTTCACCATTCAAACAGAATACATGGAGTTCAATCAACTGCGCATCGACACTGGATAGTGGCCTCACATAACCATCACCGGCAACGAGGTACCCGCGAGTTGTGCTCTTTTCTTCCGGAAGGAGGTGCAGTTCGTCCATGACTAGCAGTACAATCAGCAATGCAAACCACAACGCTAGGCTTGGAGATCAAAATGTCGTCACAGCAAAGGCACTCCGGTACTTTGATGACATGAGTACGTATGCTTCACTTGCTCCATTGATGGTCATCCATGATTTCACCATTGTACCATGTGTATCCATTTATCTATGATGCACCTGAAAAGGATTCGCTGCTTGCAAAAACCCATCATCTATGGATACATACCCAAGCACGGTGGCATCCTGTATCCTGTCAACAATGTGCCGTACCATGCCATACCTTGTGCAGGGTGCGATTTGGCCCTTGAATTCTCTGGATTGTCTTCCTGATCAATGTAAAAGTTCCAAAGACTAAATCAAATCACTTGGAGTGAAAAGAAGACGATGACATGACGTGCGTGCAGCGTTAGGTACCTCTTTGGTCGGTCTATGTGTCACCATTCCTTTGCAGTTGAGGGTCTGAAAATAGTGCTGACTGTCCTGAAATTCAAACTGTGTAAACGTGTCAGTGTCAACATTCCCTATGCTTCCAGTTAATTACCATGAAATCGTAGGTAACCAACCCCCAGTTACAGCATTGGTATTAGAAACCAACCGGTAAGAAACCAGATCAAAGACGGTCTCCTCACTCTTGGAGGATCTGGTAACCAGCCCCGATTTCATGGTAACTGGTTGCGCATAGGCGCATAGGGATGGTTTTTCTCTTGGACAAATGTGTGGCTTATCACGATGCGGCTTGGCCCACCTTTTGGATATCCAAATGACCACTGCAGTTCCAGTCCTGGGCGCATTGGGGATCAGGTGGCTGGTAGCTGGACTCAGCTTGCTGGTTGAGGTGTTCCTGTAGCGGTGTTTATTCATCATCCAGTCTGTCTCAACTAATGGCAGGTCCATATGGATCCCGCTCAATTTCATGGCAAATCACCAGCTGGGCTAACCGGGGGGTTATTTCACAGCTGGATCTCCCACTACCATAGTTGCCAAGACATTATCCACACAGGTGATCCCCATCGTTGATGGATAGTACTTGGCTGACCATGCTCAGAGGCTCTTGTTTTTCCAATAATCAAGACCGTCAATCATACTTCGATCGGTGGTGTGCCGTCCTGGAAATGCTTTCGAAACGCTTCCAGTACTTGAAGCCACCAACCAATATGACCAGTTCCCCGTGCTGCTAGGGTTCCAACCCTGTATGGAATCAACATCCATGGTGTTCTTAGCATTGGAAATGGTATGGTCCCCAGAAGTTCACGTCTCAAAGATATGAACAATTTGGTAGGGGCTAATAATGAAGCCAGGATGGTCAAGCTGGTTGATACTCGTTTTTTGTTTGTTCACGATGACTAAAACTCACAACAACAGCAGCAACAACAACGACAACAACAAAGATCAAGACAACGACATAGACAAAGACAACGATAGCAACAACAACCAATCACTGGTGAATGGTGATTCCCAGTGGTGATCAGTGCTGCATTCAGTGGTGATGATCGATGTTCACACCCACGGGTTGGCATCTAAAAAACATTTAAAAAAACGGTAGGGTGCTATCCCTGTGGATACTGCTGGGTGACCATCGATCTTCCCAATCATTCAGCTTTGGAGAATCCCCCCCAAACAAGCTAGCTGTTCATCATCCACAATAACCAATCCAATCCAATCCAGTCCATTGCTGGTCATTGCTGAATATCCCCTATACCCATCAAGCCCAGAGGCATTATGGCTGGTTATCCCCCATCATTAGCTGCTAACAACAAATCTTCATCGCACCAGTCGTCAACGTGGGCCACCCTCAATGGCGCGCGGATGGAACTTCTGCCGCCCAGAAGCCAAAAAGTCGACCCAATGCTCCGATTCCGTTAAGCCCGGCATCAACTTGAAGTTATCCACCTGCGCGTCGCGGCGAGCCGCAAGGACTCGCCAGGGATGGGGACGAGTCTCACCAGGGCTGGGTGACATCCCCAGTGCGGTGGTGACAACCCCGCTGTTGCGAGTTGGATGGATGCAGAGACGTTCATGGCAATTCACAAGGTAAGCATGGCTCATAGTGGCCAAGAATGGATGAAGAATGGAAGAATAAGAGAACCAATGGTTTAACTAGCTGGTAATTCCAACATGGTACCAATGGTTTATGATCAAGAATGGATGACAATAACTCCAACAAGTGGTTGTTCCCGGTACCGTAATGTTTTCAGCATGGACAACGAGCAACAAAATGTGGCACAAAGGTGTGAAGATTCCATGGTCCAATTTGTTCCGCAGCGAAATGATATCTGAGGATATGCCTGCACATGGGCACAGAAACATCCAGCGAAGACCACTTGGGTGCTGGGAACTCCGAGGTCCCCCAATCAATGGTGGAGCTTCATCCAGCAATGCTGAGATCACCCCACCTAACCACACATGAACTCAGCCATTCTTCAACTAAGAACCCGCACCACCAACTCTACCAAGCCACATGGGCGCTAAAATGGCCGAACCATTAAGCACCCACATGAGAACCACCAAGCCATGAGTGCAACCGTGGGTAGGTACAGCCCCTGCCACCCCGCCACGCCTGTTGTCGCGTCAATGGGGAGACGGCACGGCCCGTGGTGGACTCGAAGACCAGACGAGAAGTGCATGGGTTCAGGACCTGAGGATTTAGCTTCCAGCGGGGATCATCATGGGGGGGTTCAAGCCAGTTTGGCGTACCATAAATGGTTTGATTGTGGTTATATAGGGGTAACTATAGGGGTACGCCAAGAAATGACTATAACGGTACTTATGGTACCCCCTCACAAAGTGAAAAAAATGATTATATAGGGGTGACTGTAAGGATTACCGTTACTAAATGCTTACTATAAAATGGCTGGTTTGATTACTATAAATCAAAGGTTGCTACAAAGGATGATGACTGGATAATCAAATTGGTTACTATAAATGGTTCCTATAAATGGAGATAAATGGTTGCTGTAAATGGTTTCTGAATGGTTACTATAAAATGCCCGGTTTGATTAATATAAATCAAAGGTTACTATAAGGATGATGACTGAATAATCAAATTGCTGGTTTGATTACTATAAATGGTTTTCATAAAGGATGATGTCTGGAGGGTCCCCCTTTTTTGAGAAACAACCACATGAAACAACCACATGACAAAAAATGAGCAATTGAAAACATTCGGAGGATTTGGTTACAAGAAAAGTAGCAAAATGTAAGAAAAACAGTCATTGAGATTCGGTTCACTTGAAAACGCAGAAAACAGAACCAGATGCGTGACAAAAACCAGCATAGGAATTGAAAACAAGAGTCCATTACTGGAGAAAAGATTTTCCGTCGTTGATTTCCTGGTATGTTTTCTGGAAATCAATTGGTTGAAACATGTGGCAGTGGGTCAAAATCCCGTACCCCTAGTTCCCCCCCGTTAACCATTGTTTTCCCTATGATTGTTGGTGGAAATCCCCCATTAGTTGGTTGGTTAATATTGACCCATAGCCATGTGGCAACAACTGCATGCAAAACCACAGAAAAATGATCGCAACCTGAGCAGCAAAAGTCGTCTTTAACTCAATCGAGCACCGCGGGATGCAGATATTTCCCCCTCCAATAAAATGGGGAAGACGCTGAATGGCATCATCATCATCATCATCATCATCATCATCATCATCATCATCATCATCATCACCATCATCACCATCATCATCATCATCATGATAACCGCCATGCCATTACCCATCAGCTCACTAACCATCATTCACCTCGCCATCCTTAGTGCCTCACGGCTCTCCAGCCAACTCCGATGAGTGACGCACTCGCTGTGGTAAAGAGCAGTTTCCACACGATGTCCTTCAAAAGTCAAAGCTCCAACCTTCGCATGGCGAGATGAGGCTTTCTCAGAATAGGGGACCCCAAAAAATGGTTGGTTCATTACTATACATGACTATTAGCGGATGATTTAGGGGTGCCCCTATTTTGAGAAACCCCTACATGGTCAACACATGGGTGCCTTGGCTATGAGAGTCACACATGGCTTGGCCGCTACCTGCAAATGTTTGTGACTGGCGGATGGTTAATCATTGCAGATAATAGAACAAGAATGGCCCGTAGATATAACAACAACAACAACAACAACAACAACAACAACAACAACAACAACGACAACGACAACGACAACGACAACGACAACGACAACGACAACGACAACGACAACAACAATTTCAACAGCAACAGCAACAGCAACAGCAACAGTAACAGCAACAATAACAAACAGCAACAACAACAACAACAACAACAACAACTGTTGCGCTCAACGGGTAGCAAATTAAGATTAACAAACTGATATAGTCCTTACTAAGAACCAACCACGTGTTGATTATCGTTTTCTACTTTGGGTTGTTGATTATATTCAACCATTTTCAGAATCAACCAACCGTAGCATGTGACGTCATTGTTCCTTGTAACCATTCATCTTTCAGACTCACCCAACAAGAGTCAACCGATTGTTTATGATGCTATTATCATTCTCATCAGCAATGAGACAATTAATCGTTAACCAACCAGACATAGTTGATGAAGTGGCATTGCTCGTTTCTTGATTGCTATTTTCAGACAAATCAGGACTGATGATTATTCTAGGTCCCAGTGTTATTCAAAACTCTCATTAAATTATCAACTCCACTCCATTAATCATCCCGTTGCTATTTGCTATTCGTGAATTATCCCACTGTTGGTGATTAAATATCTATCCCTCTGGAAGTCTGTCCAGTGTCAATTATCCCAGTCGTAATTGATCGTTAACTATGAACCAACAATCCCATAATTGCTGATTATTCAGTTGTTCATGGTCTTGTTATTTGTGAATTGTTCCACTGTTGATTGATTTTTGAATGTATTTAATCATCCCATACTGATTATTCCCGTTTCATGCAAAATTCATGAATAATCATGATATTGAATATATCATACAATGATAAAAACCATATTCATTGACAGAAGAATCAATTACGAACCAAATACCAATTTTTTGAATGTTGTACAAATACACCAACCACTATTCACTACAATCACTAACCGCAACTAATCATGATAATGGTAATAACCAGAGTAATCCATTGAAGCACTTGCAGTGCTTCTTCAGTACAGTGTTTCTTCAAGCCACGTTCACAAAATGCATTTCCCAATGAAATCCCACCAAATCCCAAAATCGCCTAGACAAATCGCAATTGAACCTAAAGTCTTCCCAAATCATTCCCAATTAATTCCCAACTTTTCCCAATTTTGGTCCCTCATTCCCACCTTAGCCTAAAATTGTCCCAACTGAACCTAAAAAACCCCAGCTCACCTCTTCACAATCTTGGGTTGCTCACGCTACCCCCGTTTCATGGAAATGTTTTGGGATTTTCTTAGCCACAAGAGTTTGCATGTTGAGCTGAAGAAACCCTCTTCTGAAGAGACACCCATGGTGCTTGAAAGAATAATTCTCGTTCATTCACATTATTCCCTATCATTAATGACAATGTTGGGGCCCATGGTGGCCCGTTGAAACGGCCGCACACCGAAAGCTGACCGTACGTCATCCCTGAGGTTCGTGGCGATGTGTTCCCTCTAAGGAACCATAATTAACTATAGTTGATATTATGAAGTATAGTAACCATAGCTAATTAACCATAGTTAATCAACCATAATCAACTATAGTAACTAAGGGACTTGTAAGTTACTATAGTTACTATAGTTTAGGGTACCTTAACCATAGGGTTCCTTATAGCTCAACCATAACTATAATTGTAATTGTTACTTGGCAGTGGGTCAGTTCACCCTTAGTCCCCCTGGTTCCCCCATCATTAACCAGCTCGTTTTCCCAGTGTAATTGTTGGTCATCATCCCCCATTAGTTGGTTGATTAATATTGACCCATAGCCATATATAGTTGGTATATATCCCCCATACTTGTTAGTTATCACCCCCTACTATTAACCATTAACCATTGGTTGGGATTAACAGCTATAGCCATAGCTGTTATATCCCTATTGTTGTTGGTTGTTATCTTCTACTATTAGCCCCCCTATCATTAACCATTAACCAGCCATTGGTTGGTTGATTAACCGCTTGACCCACTTCGCCACTTCTCCCTCCGAACGCAAGTGGCACCTGGTTGGGCAGATCACTGAGTGCTTCGAAACCTGATGGTTTTTAGGGTCAGCGCCAGCGAAGGATGGCTAAGAATAGCTAATCAGCTGGCTAAGGACGGCTAAGGATGGCTAAGATAAGGCTTGAAAAGCTGGCTTAGAATAGCTAATGAGCTGGGTGCTAGTGCTTAGAACAGCTAATAAGCTGGTTTTTAGTGCTTGGAATGGCTTGTAAGCTGGTTGTTTATGGATCTCAAGCTGGTTGATGATGGCTGATAAGCTGGTTGCTTATGGGTAACAAAATGCTAAATGCAGGCAATTATGACTACTAGGCTGGCTATGGTTCAATCAGCTGATGTTAAGCTGCTTACGATGGGCTAATAGACTGGTTGATGCTACATAGTTATATAATGAGGTTTGGGTATATAATCATGGTTCAAAAAGTGGTTGATGATGGTTCATAAGCTTGCTACTGATGGTTTTCCTGTCAAAGTTGGTTCACAGCAAGTTCATGCTGGTCAACTACAACAAGCTGGTTTATCTTGCGTAGTAGGCTGGTTCATGATGGTTGACGAGGGTTGTTGGTGCTCCAAAGATCCGAGGGGACACCTGGTAGCCGGTGTAGCCTTGGCTTTGACGAGCTGGCGCTGGTCCATCATCAAGTGTGGCGTGGTTCAGTCCCCCGGTGTCGTCACCAAAGCTACAAGTATGGTCGTTCAACTTGGGTGTCCTTCATGGACATATGATAAATGACATATGCATAGAGGAATATCACTGAATGCTATCAAACAATATGAAACATATGGGTGGAGGGATCGAAGACCAGCTGCCGTTCAGGAACTAAATTCATCATCATTTCTGTCGTTCACTCAAATGTGGACTAAGTAACTTGAAGTTTCAGAGCCCGAGCTAACCATTTCCATCATGATTTCTCCCAAGATGAGCTCCAAAAGGAATTTGATCCGCAACTTAGTTAGTGAAATGAATTGATCACAAAAGTTTGCCTTGTCACACAGGGTGTGTTCATAGACTCGCTAGCGTCAAACGTGGTTTTCTCCACCCAAACTGGAGACTTCAAGACATTGAACAACAAGGGACCCCCACATGAGCCAGCATACTTTCGATCTTATCAACCCTTATCAGTTGACAAACCATCCAGAACCATCAGATATTCCCATGACCCTATGAAATTTGTTGCTCATTAACCCTATCTACGACAACCCCACGCAGCATCCCTTCTCTGCTCAAGGAGCAGATGGGGCACACGACCTTCTCAACGGCCACTTCGCGCGCCTGCTGCAGCAACCAGCAGCAGCGCAACCCCGCAACGCCGCTGGCAGCGTCCCGTGCGCGCCTGATCCAAGACTTGCGTTCCGATGGCCAGGGGTTGGAGCACGGGAGAATCCACGCAATCCATGGAGCGTCTCCGGTGTCTTCACGTGCGTCGCTGCTGTGATCCAAAAGGCTGCATAGCGGCGGTGGCAGACCTGTGGTTTGGGTGCTGAGAAATGAGCAGTGGTAGTTGTTGCACCCAACTTGGACCAGCGCGTGGTTGATTTTGATTGGTTGATTTTGATTGGTAGACCTATTGGTTGCCAACTTGATTTTCAAAGCGTGACACCGACCTATTTGATTGGTTGACTTTGATTGGTTGACTTTGATTGGTTGACTTTGATTGGTTGACTTTGATTGGTTGTTTGATTGATTCAAAAATATTCAAAATCAACCAATCAAAAGGTCTACATCCAACACGTAGGCTCCAGTGCTGTGCCAGGCCAGGGTTGCGGACACACTGGGAACATCGAACTTTCAAAAAAATGACCTGACCCGACCTCTAAGCCCGTACCAAGTGGTCTTTTTTAATCCATCAATAATCATCATGGTGCTGGTGTTTATTTGATGATCCTGGTGCAATCACAGAAGCTGACAGCCCAGGCCACGAATAGTGACGTGCCAAGCTGGAATAGTTCGGAATATGTACCGCTGATGTTTCCTCTGCACAAACGAAGCCGACAACCTCCCGTGAACGAGGACGGCTGTAGAGAGCGTGCTTATGGTGATATTCTTGGCTGATTTGACACCAACAACCGGATGTAGTTCCTTTGCCATTGTCTGCGGACCAACCCTTTCCCTCCGCCCACAGGGAAGATTTTTGGTTCAGTTGTGGCGTCTGCTGGTCAAGACGATGCTTGTAGCTCCTAAGAACTGCAGCAACGGGCACTGGCAATGGAGCAAGAGGAAAACAATTGTGGGGCTTTGGGTGTTTCTCAAGCCATAGGGGTCCCCAAAATGGTTGATTTATTACTGTAAATGGCTAACAAACTGTATGATAATTCGGGGGTACCACGATGGCTTGAGAAACCATGCTAATTATGTAGAAAATAAGATTGGCGATAAAATAATGTTAGGGGAACAGGAATGCGGAAGAAGTGGTGAGATAACCATTTCATGCAACCAAAAAATTACATGGAAAAAGACACTGCCCCGCAGAACTAGATGACTGTGGCTGAAACATGCTGTTGCATGCGCAATTTTGTACAAACCCAATGACCACCAAAAAAGGGTAGCACAAAATGTGACCGATTCATGGATCGATGAAAACCCGTCAGTTGGTTTGACTGGTCAAACCATCAGAGGCGACACTGTAGTGGGTTTTACTGGTCAGTGGCTTTGTTAAAATCATCCAGAAGTGATGAGTGAGATGCTATCACTGCCAAACAGCCATCAACAGAAGTGTCAGCGGGTTAAACCATGCATAAGCGACTAGACTCCGTTCACTACCGTTCGGTGAACGGCCACTCCTTCTTGTAGCTCCAAATGGCGCCCCCTTGAAAGGTCCAGAACGGGATACCCCTGGCTGAAGCTCCCTCCCAGCCACCAATCATTCTACGTCGGCGAGCTGCTTTTGAAGACCTGCCAATGGTCCTTCTGCGCCGTTCTCTGGGGAGCACCTGAAGCGGGAAAGCTGCCAAGGGTGATTCGGTCGCGGTCGACCTTGGCAGTTGGACCATACCAAAAATGGACAACAACAATCTGGATTGTTCAAACATGGATAAAGATGAAAATCTTCCGAAGAATTGCATACTCACGAATCAAATGTAATCAGCTAGCAATTCCATGGCACAAGAAATGCCTCAAGTGACTGTATCCTACTATGCTTCCAGTTCGCCTTTCAGGATTTTGGCACCACTCAGCAGCCCACCTTAAGGCGGCACCCGTGCAGTGGCAACGGCTACTGCCATCTGAAGCGCGCCATCGCAGAGCGGCTTGGCAGAAGCAACTTCCAAGGCTTTCAGCGCCTCGCAGCGGTTCATCAACGGTTCATCTGCCCCTGGTGGTTGAGCCACCGACTTGGTTGGAACCCATCTTTTCATGGGTTATGATTAGTAACAAGTCATGATGATTAGTTGATGATCAGCAACTGGTCATGACTTGGTTGGAACCCATCTTTTGATAGTCATGGATTAGCTGATGATGATTAGTAACTGGTCATGATTATGGAACTATCTGGTTGGTTTTGGAACCACCCAGTCATGACAAATGTCAGTAAACAAACCATGTGTTATTAAGACCTCCAAAAAGGGGGTGCAAAACAACCTGCGAATTAGAGAGCGCACCCTTGAACAAGACGTCCAAAATTTCTACGGTAGATTTCTTAACCCTTCGGACAGTGGTTCCATTTCTATCAGGAACCATCCACCATCAACATCCATCAACTTAATTCTGGACAATGCCATTCCCATTTGTAGCCGTTGTTATCGTTGTTAGATCAATCAACATTCGCTTTACGGCAATGGCATTGGTTCATATGGTACCCCAAAGTTATGGATAGTTTATTACTAACAATGATCAATGAACTGGATGACAACTGGGAGTTATCATTGCTTTTGTTTGTCATTTTCCCCTATCAACCACCATTAACCCACCATTAACCCACCATTAACCACCATGAACCCCCTACGGCTTGCGAAACGACCAGCACCGGGGGGGTGCCGTGGTCACCACCAATGGTTGGTGATGCTCACCACCAGCACGACGGGGCCGCCTCGGCGCGTTGCTCCTCAGAAAGCTGACTGAGGAACTTCTGCACCGGCGGCTGGCTCGTGTTCCAGGTCCTGAGTCCAACCAGTGAGGTCTCGGGGACTGGGGTGAACCACCAATGGTTGGGTAACTGGTGAGGTGAATGCATCAGTCATTGGTTGGGTCAGCCCATAGATCTGCAGGGATTCAATGGTTCATCAGCCAGTGGTTCAGTCAATGGGGTGAACAACCAATGGTTGTTACTCTCCTGGACGGCTATATAACCATCTGCAGCCTGGAAAATCATTTGCAGATGGTTGAAACGCCCTGGGATTCCTGTAAAACGTGGTGATGCTCAATTGCCAGGTTGCCAAAGGCTAATCAGCCAATAGATCTTTTTAGGGATTCTTATTGATTGATGATTGTCATTTGGCTGATTGGTTCTTAATCAACAGAAAAATTGATTCTTGTTTGATATGTCATTGGTTGTTCACCAATGGTAGGTTGATGATTGTCATTTGGCTGATAACCATTGGTTGGTAGCCACTTGATGGTTATTTGCTGCTGACGGTTGTTAACCAATGGTTTATTTATACTTGATTGATTGACAACCATTGATTGTGAACAACATGCAAATATGTCAGTGGGTCAGTTCACCCTTAGTCCCTCTGGTTCCCCTATCATTAAGCAGCTCGTTTTCCCTAGTATTGCTGGTGATTATCCCCCATGAAATTGGTTGCTTCATATCAACCCATAGCCATATAGCTGGTATGTCCCCTAGCATTGTTCCTTGTTGTACCCTATTAATAACCATTAACATATATATATATATCCCTGTAATTGTTAGTTATCATCTACTTTTACTAATCATTAACCAGCTAGTTAACCACCATCATTGGTTGGTGAATATTAACCCAGCTCGCCATATCACCGGCAGATCACCCCTGGGAGTCCACACATGAATTCCTCCAGGCTCTGCACTGGAACCTTGACAGAGTCCGCCGTGCCGTCACTTCTCATCCGTCACCGGTGTTTTCGGGTCCCAGAGTCGGCCCCAGCTGGCTCTGGGAACAGCTGAATCCACTTTCAGCACCTCGTTCCATGGCTTAATTCATAACTGAAAACCAGCTGAATCCCAAAAAAACTGCTGGTTTTCTAAGATTCTTTCATTTTCGCGCAGGCATTTCGTGCACATTTCGTGCACGAAATGCCTGCGCTGCCATGGGTTTCCTGGCAAAAAACACATATGAAAAGTTGCACAAATTCACCATCAGTTGACCAACTCATTGAGCATCATTGTTCACCAACTTGTTGGTAAATTGTTATCATTCGTATTATTTAGTATCATTACCAATTAATGGTAATTGTTACCAATATAATATTGGTAACTTGTTGTTATAATTGTTATCATAAACCAACTCACTGTTAACTATCATTATCAATTTGTATTACATGTATTTAGTATCATGTACATCAGCTCATTATCAATCATTATCAACATTAACCAGTCCATTGACATGTTTACTCTTGGAAAACATTTTGGTGCTCAAGGTGACCTCACAGGAGTTTCCT
>VSDK01027342.1:16732-113465 GCA_009767595.1 Symbiodinium kawagutii
TCAGCAGGATCGGCTGGTTCAGCTGCCATCATTGAACGATGAACCAACTTGAACCAAGCCTTGCCGAATGGTGAGTCAGATATAGATATATATCACAACCATCATTATCCATCATGAATAGCCAACTAGCGATTGAACAAGCTTAGCCAAGCCTTGAGTGATCGTAGAGACATGATGTGTCCATCCAACAGCACGTCACCTGTGGGCAGAGCTTGCGGTCACAGCACGGCAATCCAACTCCGCCATGCCTTCACGTCCTGCACACCGTTGAGGCTGTGTGTGCGCACCATGAGGGGCCGACGGGCGCAGTTTGGAACCATGTGGTGGTTTCTTAGAATGGCAAGCCACTAAACATGGTTCATGATAGGGGATGACAACCAAGAAGAATGTTCAAACAACTACTACAGTATATGGTGGTTTCTCAAGCCATTTGGAACCCCCAAAATGATGGGTCTATTGCTAACAAATGATTGATGTGGGATGATTTGGGGGGCCCCTATTTTCAGAAACACCCGCCCATGTGGTTTCTGGTTCTGAATCAGTCATGAATCATACTAACCATAGAAATCCTATGGTTTATATATATATAAGGCTTTGAGCTTCAAGGTAGGTTGTTAGACAGCCTGCCTCTACCTTAGCCTTAGCGGGAGCGTTGCCATTTCCCGCGGGTGTTGCGGTTTGCTTTGCACCGCCGCGCCTTCTTTTGGCTGGTTGATGGGTGTGGGTGGTCTTCGAGCGCTACTCGCACTCTGGTCCCTTGGTCTGGCGCCCTGCCACGACTCCTACACAGCGTCGAGCTGCGAGGAGGCGGCGGGCAATTGCTCGCAGGCATCTGTGGTTGCTGAGAACTGGCTTGCTGCGCCCTACAGTTGCTCGGGCGCAAGCCATTCACCAGTGTCTAGGACAGCATCACTCAAGAGATCCTGCCCTGCAATATCGGCTTGCGAAAATGGTGAAAAATGTGCGGAACCAAGACTGGCTTCCATGGAGATGTCCCTGCGGCAGAAACAACAAGAAGAGTATGTCGTTTTGCGGAGATTGTGCAACACCATGGAAAGCGTCGTATACCACACATGCGAATCCTGCACCAACTGGAGTACCCTGGACCGGCAATGGACCTCAGTGGGGTGCCAGTGGGAATCAATGGGTTCAAGAACCTCGCAAAGGACCACCCAAGAAGCCGAAAACCCCCAGAGACGAGTCAGAATGGCCCGCAAATCCAGCCCCACGCCCTGCACCAGCGACGCCGCACCCGGCAGAGCAGCAGCTCAAAACACTGATTGCAGCGCTCAAGAGGGAGGGCGAGGTTGGGCCCGAGGTTCAGGCTCTGATCCAAGCCACAGTCAAAGATGGTCAAGTGGCTACAGGGGAGTTACACAAAGCTGTGAAGGGTATGGACAAAGCCCGGAAGAGTTTAGATACAGCTCTTCGAGCAAGAGCAGACTTCCAGAAGGAATGGAAGAGCTTCTTGGACAGATCCATCACAAGATGGGAAGGATACTCAAAGCAATTCACAGAACAAGATGCAGCGCTCAGCGAGAAGATACTGACTTCACAGAGAGCATTGGAGGCTGCCAGAGAACACTTCAGCTCTTTGAAGACAGTGGGCGCAGTGAAAGTGGAAGAATCGGAGGACGAAATGGGAGTGGATCTTGCCCCTGCTTCCACGAAACTCGCGAATGGATTTCAGGCTCTGACTACCTCGTTGCAGACCTTACGGGCCACATGCACAGACATGGAGGCCGAGGACACTTTGTTGGACGAGGCTGCACGGAAGCGCCAGAAAACTGGAGCGAATGTAGTTGTCATAGACCCCGAGGAGAAGCCCCCCAAGGAAGCAGATGGAAAAGATGGCAAAGGTGGTGTTGCTGGTGCTGCTGGCTCCATGGCGCCTTTTCCCACGCCCGGCATGTAGGCTTGAAACAGCCATGCCTAGGGCTTGAGTGCTATGATCCGGCGTTACCTTGGAACCACTCCATTGTGAATGAGCCGGACTTCGTATCTCCATGGGAAGCCAATTGGAGAGGATTGGAACTTGAGGCACAGCTCCTGGCAGATGCTGATGGGCAGCAGAAGCATTGGGCTGCATCTTCTATGTCCTCACAATGTGGCGTTCCGCTCGAACCTTGTCTTAAAGGCTTCTTCTGGCATCGACGACACACTCGCCTCCGATTTGCACCTAAAGTTGCCCTACACCTTGGTTGGGACCATGGCTATGAGTGGCACTTCACGGAGATGACCCATGAAGATCTTGCACATTGGACAGGCAAGCCGTGGGCATTACATGATCATGAATTGACCGTTTCCAGGACAGATGAACGGTCGCAATATGGCGAATGGGATTGCATCTCTATGATGCAGAGATCTTCTTCCTCTGCGAGACCCCAACGTGATGCATCCCGATCCAGAGATTCTTCTAGAGGCAGACGAGATGATGATGGTTCGCACTCCTCAACGTGGTCTGAACCTACTACACCTATGTCGAGTCCTACTGTTGAGCCGCCTGATGAACAACATGATGCATGGTTACTATTTCCCAAAGGTCGTGCTTGGCGAGATTGTCGAACAGTTGCAGGCCTACCCGGACCTCCTCTACATGATGTTGCAAGATGCCTTCATGTTGCTACTGACAACCTCAATGGTGTCTTCCGGGTTTGGAGCAATGTTTTTGACCTACCACAATGGCTGAAACCTGTTGTGGTCCTTCAAGCCGGCGATCTTCGCAATTCTGGCACAGAACGCTTGGTTCTGACCGATGTCATCATTCAGAGAAATGCTCAACTCTTTGGTGCTGATCAACCACCCCAGATTGTTCGAGAAGTTCATCCTATGCGCTTTGCTATGACACGACTCGAGGTTCTGCTCTACATGGGCCTGCAAAGGATTTGCCGAGATGTGGATAGTTGTCGAATCCATCTTGATGCACAACTTTGGCCTGCCCTTGATCACGATCCTCGACCCCTTCATCATGGCTCTTATCTCTCCATCGAGATTGCGCCGGTGCTTCATCGAGGACTTGGACAAGAGCTCTTTGACTGGTCAATTGATCACAGTTTTGAAGCTTGTCCATCACTTAGCAGATTTGATCGAGCACATGCTGATGTGCCCTTTGATGTCGAAGATGATGACTCAGAAGGCAATCAACCAGATCTTGAGCGGAATCAATCTCTTGAACTGGTCGAAAGTGGAAGAGAAGATCCAACTGGTTTACTGGTCTCCACATGGTATGTTGACCATCGACGTCATCCTCTTTGTGTCAACCCTCGACCCACCCGACTGCATCCGGATTCACGCCATTGGAAGGCACAACTGGCATCCATATGGCATGATCTCTTTGATGCAGCTTCACCATATAGCTTGCACTTGTTGCCGATGTCTACTTCTTCGCCAGGCGGCACAGCGCAGCTCATCATTGAGCAGAGTTTGGATCATGACCTTGCTGCTATCCTGGTCACAGTTGTCAACGATGCTGCTGACCCACGATGGGATTCTCAAATGGCTCTCTCTATGACAGCATTGGTTAGCCACCGTGAGTTTTTGATGCATCTCCCCATGGGACGTCAACTTGTTGGAACTCCAACTTCAATCACCACTGGCAGTAGTCTGATTGCGCATGACCCTCGGCATCGCTACTTCTCTGGCCAGGCGGTTGAAGTCAATGTTGAAGCGATTAGAACTATGACTTCTGAGAGCGATGATGTGCAGCTTTTTCAAGTCAGCTGCGGAGTGCCTGCTTCCACCTACCGCTTGGGAGAAGAGAATACCACCACTGGATGGCAACCGCCTATTGCCTCCCGTGATGCGGAACCCCAGCCGGTTTTGAGAGAAATGATTCAAGAGGCCCCGCATGACCAGGATACGTTTGCTGGTGTTCAAGAACGCTGGACCTTGATGGCAGCCTTTGGACCTGAAATACCACCCCATGGTGTTCCATTCTTGACATACTACTTGAGTGGACGAGATGCTCAGCCCTGTGAGAATCCCCGTGCAGTTGGCCTTGGCCCCGATCTTACCACCTGGTCTGACATCTTGCGCCTTCTTTGGCATGATCGGGTTGATCAGCTAAGTCCTCTTGAGGTTTTCCTGGTGAATCCCGACCCTCCTTCTGATGATGTTCGCCATGACTTTGCCGGACATCTTCTGATTTATCAGCATCGAGTAGACAACCTGAGGGCATACCACATCACCCGACGCATTCGACAAGACCTTACCTACCTTGCTGTGTTGGGTGGGCCTGATGTCACAAGATTCTCATTGATCATGATGGGGCAGCTGGGGCCTTTGTGCTTTCGCACCAATGTTGGTCTCGAATGTGATGTGATGCGGGGCCATGTTGTTGTCTCCAGGACTACGGCGTATCATGGTCTGGACGGAATGGGCTTTCATATTACAGTGGATGATGCACCACCTCTAGTTCCACTGTTTGATGAAGAAGGAGATGCTTCCCCATCTGCTCAGGATACTACGTTGACGCATGTTCCGACCTCTGTCTTTTGGGCTGATGATGATGATGAAGTACAAGCACCAGACCCTGAGGCCCTTGCTGTGACCCGGGTCATTCAACCTTTTGTTGCAACATTTGTAACATGGGGATTGCCGGATGGGCAGATGCCTATCAAGACTTGGTTTATTCATCATCGTAGGCGACTCCGATGCTCTACATACCGGATCGTATTGCTCTCCAGCCACCCAACTGCATGGGCAGAGGACATCCGACGCAGATGGCATGATTACATTGCCCCTGATCATTCGTTTCGGGTTCTGCAAGTGCATCCAATGCCCGCTGACGACCATGAACCGCCTTATGTGCCCCACTTCATTGTGGAACAGGGATATGAACAAGCACCAGAGAGACAATCTGCTCTTTTGGAGAAATTTGTGGGTGCTGGATGGGATGCTCATTGGGAGCAAATTGCAGTCTCCATCTTGACGCCTACTAGCCGTGAACAGCTGATTTGGTATGCTGAACTGACAGAGCAGTGTGGCCCTGGCCGTGATCAGCCGGACTGTCGCGTCCTACATGGCCTTCGACTTGTTCAACCTGGAGCTTTTGGTCCGCTACCCCTAGGAGCTTGCGTCACATTTGAATTGCATCCTCGAAGCCCGGTGCCAGATACAGATGCTGCCTCCATGCTCCAACTGCCTACCTTGACGTTGCGGGATACAACCCCTCCAGCCCCAACTCCAGCCACTCATACTCTTCACCTACAATGCACTATTGCTGAGTTTGAGTGGTTTGACACGCACTTCACTTTGCCTACGTTTGATGTGCTGCATGATGTCGCATTTCCTTGGCTTCCAGTAACCATGGAATGGCTTGCGTTGCCTTGGCTTCATGTGCACGATTGGGTCCATCAAGTTTGCCTATACTATGATGGAGCTTTTGACCCAGAGACGGGCAAAGCTGGACTTGGGGTAGCCGCTTTCGCCTTGACAGATCGCGGATGGACATTTGCAGGGGTCACATCCAGTCACTTGGCAGACGGCATAGGCTCCTATGAAGCTGAGTTTTCTGCAGGCATGATCTTCTCAAGTTGATCGGGCTTCGTCAACATGCAGTGCCAGATGTTTACTACATGTTTGACAATCAATCTGTGGGCAATCAGATTTCTGGACAATGGCAAGCCATCTGCAACCCCAAACTGGCCTCTGTTGCTCGGGGATTCCTGCGACTTTGTGAAGTTCGATACAAGGGACGAGCCCACCATTGCCACATCCCAGCTCACTGTAGTGAGCCAGGGAATGAAGCTGCTGATACACTTGCAGGTGCAGCCGCCAAAGGCCATGGGCTTGCTGATTGGAACGGTTTCCTGCAGTATTGTAAACGCCCTGAATTTGTACTCCATGCCCAATGGTTCTGGCTTCTTTTCAGGCATTGGGACGGTGCATTTTGGAACGGCGCGGACTTGCATTTTCCTTTGCGAGAATTGGATCAGGATGTGCCTCCACTGATCATTGGGCACCCCACACAACCTCCACCTGGGCAGGGCGAACTGAATCTTCGCCTTGTGAGCTGCAATGTTCTCACCCTGAAGGGACATGGATCAGGTGGTCAAGATGAAACAGGACTTGCTGGACCAGCGCGACAGGATGCTCTTTTGCGTCAACTTTCAGAGCTTGGAGTTCATCTCTTTGCATTTCAGGAAACACGACTTCGACGAGCACATCGCGCCACCCACCCAGACTATGTTTTGGTGCACCATCCGGCAACTGCTGGTGGGCATTTTGGGCTCATGGTTGGTCTACATCGCAAGCTTCCTCATGGTCGTTTTGCTGACGGGTCTGGTTGTTTCTTTGATGAATCCAGCTACTCAGTTGTCCATGCCACACCACGTTCCATGATCCTCCGCATCCGTACTAGGGCGCTTCGGTGTTTGGTGATTGTGGCACATGCCCCTCATAGTGGACATCCGCAGGCAGAGATTGAGGAGTATTGGCTTCAAATCCGTAAAGCAATTCCACCTCGACTCACAGACTGGCCAGTCGTCCTTCTCTCTGATGCAAATGCATCAGTTGGCAGTGAGCCTTCATTGTCCAT
This sequence comes from Symbiodinium kawagutii, assembly GCA_009767595.1. Lineage (NCBI taxonomy): Eukaryota > Dinophyceae > Suessiales > Symbiodiniaceae > Symbiodinium > Symbiodinium kawagutii. Next base: position 23,271 of record VSDK01027342.1, read on the forward strand.
TGGACCACATGCAGCCTCTCCTGCCACCGATCACTCGGAAGCCTTCATACAATTTGTCCATGAATCTGGTCTGTTCTTACCTGCAACATTTGAGGCATCGCACGATGGCCCCACTGGGACCTGGAAACATGGCAATGGGCAGTGGAAGAGGATCGACTTTATTGGCATTCCACTGACCTGGACTCTGACTCATTGCCGAAGTCAGGTTCTCATGGACTTTGACCCTGCTATTCTCCGTGAGGATCACCGTGCGGTATGTGTTGACTTGCAGATGCCTTTTGTGCCACCTAGAACCTGGCTTTCGCACAAACAGGCACAGATGAATATGGACCAGATCGACTGGACCCAATTGCAGCAGGTTGCCCAGACTGAGTGGCCCTTGCATCTGAATGTTCACCAGCATGCACGCCAGCTGCAGGAAGCTCTGGTGTCTACCTTTCAGAAGCGCCACAGGAAGACTGCTCGGCCTCGCAAAGCTTCCTTGACACCTCAGACCTGGGAGCTGATTTGTACCAAAAAGAAGATTCGTAACACCCTGCACGAGGCGGAGAAATGTCAAAGGAATACTTTGCTGTCGGCTTGCTTCACTGGCTGGAAGTACAGCCGTATCGACGTCAGCAATGCCGAGGACTTTGACCCCCTAGCTGATCTTCGCACTCTTCATCAACAACAAGATGTCTTGATTGCGGGGTTGCTTGCGGACTTTCGTCACATTGGCAGACAGGTTGTTGCGGCAACTCGCTATGATGATAGATGCTACTTTGCTACCCTGGCAGATGAGATCAGCGAGTTCCCTACTCCTCGGGATGGCAAACGTTTTTGGGCCAAGGTCAAAGCAGCACTCCCTCGCACTCGTCAACGTTTCCGACATCCTGCGCCATTACGTATTGAACAGTTTGAACAAGACTGGGGTCCACATTTCAAGCACTTGGAGGTTGGACAATCCATCGCGCCTGAAGATTTGGCTGAACGCTGTCGAGCTTTCCAGGGCGCAGATCATCCTTGTCACTTTAACCCTGAAGAACTTCCCACCATTGTGGAGGTTGAGTCTGCTCTACGAGCTGCCACACCAGACAAGGCAACTGGCTTGGATGCTGTGCCATCAGGCTTAGCTCATATGGCACCGGTGCTCTTGGCAGACTGCTTCTTCGACCTTTTCTTCAAGGTTTTCCTGTGGCGCCAGGAACCTCTTGACTACAAGGGGGGAGTTTTAGCAGCAATTCCGAAATGTTCTGACTTTGTGCGAGCAGATCAGTTTCGGGGCATCTTGCTCCTATCTACGGCCTCGAAGCGCCTGCATTCTATTCTGCGCCAGCGTGTTATGCGGGTTGCCGAGAAACAACGTCCAGAAGGCCAACTTGGAGGCTTTGCCCACCAGGAGGTATTGTATGGCAATCAAGCACTCCGCACCTTCCTTCACCTCGGATTGGCAGCTGGTTGCTCGCATGGAGTTCTCTATGTGGATTTGTCTGGAGCATTCCATCATTTGATTCGTGAACTGGTGGTAGGAGTGACAGATGAAGGACAAGTTCTCAATGTACTCCGTCACCTGGCTGCCGAGCACCATGATGTGGGCCCTGTTCTCCAGCAGCTCCAAGTTCGCTCTATGCTCGCCCAGCTGGGCGTTGATGGGAAACTGATTGATCTCCTGGCAGACCTGCATGCCAACACTTGGTACGTCCTCCAGAACAGTGAGGACTTGGTCCATACTAGCCGAGGTACAAGACCCGGCTCTCCTTTAGCAGATTGCATATTTCATCTCCTGATGATGTCAGTGCTGCGTGATTTGCAGACATGGATTGAGGATGACCCGGTCTACATCACCCTCCTGCGTTCCTTGGACATCCCTGTCACCATGGTTGCATGGAGTGACGACTTGGCCATTCCCTGGATGACGTCAGAAGCAGATGACCTCATTCCAGCCATGCAACGCCTTCTAGCTAAAGTACATCAGCTGTTTGCCTCTCGAGGTTTCATTCTGAATATGAAGCGGGGCAAGACAAGTGCCAGCCTCACCTTCCGAGGTAAGGGTGCACCAGCTCAGAGGAGGCGATTGTTGCATGATTTACATTCACAGATTCCATGCGTGGTTGATGCCCAGACCACTGTGAGTCTAGCTGTGGTCCCAGCCTATAAACACCTCGGCACTATGGTTTCCTCCGATGGGCAGATGGATGCTGAGATCAATGTCAGGGTGGGCATTGCCAAAAGCACCTTTGCCACTTTGAAACGACCTTTGTTGTGTAATCGACGATTGAGTCTTTCTGTCCGGATGAACCTTTTTCGGGCTCTGATTGAGAGCAAGCTTTACTTTGGCAGTGGAGCATGGCCCACTCTGTTGCCCGCACAGGAGCGAAGAATCTCGACGGTGGTTCTACGTATGCTCCAACAGATTCTGGGACTTACGCGTGAGGCTTTCCTGCAGACGAGCATGGCTGAGATCTACTTCCAGACCAAGACTCCTACCCCGCGAGTGCGGCAGGCGGTGGACCGCCTTCTTTATGCTCGGCGGCTCTTTGCCTATGGACCTGAGTTCCTTGTTCACCTCTTGCACAAGGAGGAGGCTCTGTGTTCCACCTCATGGATGGCAGGCTTGAAGGCAGACTTGGCATGGCTTGATCATGTCACCCCGGGCCAGCTACCGACCAACTGGCATGAGGATCTGACGCACTTGATTGATCGATGGCAAGCAGGGATCTTTCCTTGGCGCTCTCTTGTTCGCAAGACCTGGCATCGACATCACCTGCAGGAGTTCATGGCTGCCGAGGCACTTATCCTACATCGCCATCTTTTTCGTATACTTGATGGCTATGGTGCTCGGTTTGATCCTCAGCCTCTACCTGTCCTGGATACCACCCTGCACCAGCACACCTGCCACTGTGGTAAGACCTTCTCTTCAGCAGCCGGGTTATCGCTACACCGCATCAAACAGCACAAGGAGTACTCACCTGAACATGGGTTCGTAGCAGAGGCTACGTGTCCCGCGTGCATGAGACACATGTGGAGTTCGCAGAGGCTTCAGCAGCATTTGAAGTACATCCCGAAGAAGTTGGGATATAATCCTTGCTTCCGTGCTTTGCAGGATGCGGGCTACCATGCTGACTATGTCAATGTGAAGATGCCCACCTCACAGACTGGTCATGATCGGCTGGACTGGGTGCCAGCGGAGGGCCCTATGATTCCCTTGCCCCGTCGACAAGATCAGGAGTGTGCTATGCTTGCAACAGATATTGGTGTGATGGAAGATGAATTGGCTGATGCACCTTGTCCTCCAGACGGTCAGGCTGCAGATGATTTGTTTGGCAGCCTATCTCATCTCACCCATGTCTGGTTCGAAGATTGTCGACGAGACTTTCCTGCCCCGGAGGAGAGTGGAGCTGACCTTGAAGATCGTTGGTTTGCCGCCCTTCAGGACTATGACGCTGTCTACCACTCCTGGGTTGAGGACACCTTTGTTGCATGGGGACAAAATGTCCTGCCGGATATTATCGCCTCCTTCGTCGATGGTCAAGCGGAAAGGATTGCTGATGACGCCTTTGCCTCGCTCGAAGGGTGCCTACCTCGAGCTCAACTGAGACGCCGCCTGAACCTAGCTCGCCACCAATATCAGGCTCTACCACATTCTCAAGGAGCTCCCCCTCGCCCTCATCGGGCAGCGCAGACTACCCCGAACCCACGACCTGCACATCGTCATGGTCATGATGTCCCGCGTGGGTTTGTGGGGGGGGGGTCAGAGGAAATGGCTTGCAGATGTTCGTTCGGCTTTGTGGTATGTTATTCCAGACACGCCACCTTTGCCTGTGCCCCTCATTGATGGACGTCCTACTTTGGTGGTGGCACATCTCTTCAGTGGACGTAGGAGAGAAGGCGATGTCCACTGGTATTTGCAGGCATGGGCACGTGACCATGGCTACCCTCTCCTGGTTTTATCGCTGGATACCGCAGTTGCTGATGACATGGGAGATCTTCGACGAGAAGCAGTCTCCTGGACCCGTTTGCTGCGCCTCTATGAGGCACGAGCAATATCAGCGACGTTGGCAGGGCCTCCGTGCGAGACCTTCAGTGAAGCGCGGTATAATCAAGGTGATGATCTTCAAGGCCCCGTTCATCGCCTTCCACGACCTCTTCGTGATCGTGCTTCCATCGTCGGCTTTGAAGGATTGACATGCCGGGAGATGCGCCAAGCAAGACAGGGCACGGCTTTTTGCTCTTCAGGCTCAATTTCCATTGGCTCACCATATTGGTGGAGGTGGCCTTTACCTGGAGGAGCATCCGGCATTGCCAACCGATGAAGCTCGTGCTAGCATTTGGACGATGCCTAGCACTGAAGTCCTGCGTCGACTTCCTGACCTTCATCTTCATCGACTGGAACAGTGGCGGTTTGGCTCCCGTTCCGCCAAACCTACGGGCCTCTTAGCCTGGGGCATGCCACGTTTCCTGGGTTCTGTATGGCGAAGACAATTGCCAGATGTTCAACGACCTAGCTGTGTCTCCATCGGCACAACATCTGCCGGTCTTTTCCGGACTACAGAGCTCAAGGAATATCCTCGAGCATTTTGCCATGCGTTGGCTGGTGCTTTGACGGATGAATTTGAGAAGCGCCTTAGGATGGGCCAGTATGTTTCTCCTTCCCTCAAGCCGGCAGAGCTGGAATGGCTAACTGCCCTGGCGAGATGTGGAGAACATGTCTCTCGGTACAGCCGCATGAGAGCTGACTACCAAGGTGCTTAATGCATGTTTTTCCCCTAATTAGTTTCGCAGCAAGGGAAAGAACCCTTTTTTGCAGGAAATGGAAAAATCTTCCTTCTTTATCTATTTCTCACTTATCCTTCTTGTTGTTATTGTGTTTGTTACTTTACGTAAGACCAGCCATGATCAATGATCCATGAGGAAGATCATCCAATGGCTTGATAGACCATCAACACACCATCAATTTACCGTAATTAATTAATTACCATGAAACAACTGGTTGTCTAAGTGTATTGATGGTCTATCATATCCCACTTGGATCGATGAAACAATTGCCTTGTCGAACTTTGAATCTCTATCACATGAGCATCATAGGCAACTGCTTTCTCCCAAAAAAATCCACCAAGAACTGTTTGCACCAGCGAAACCACACGCGATGAACCCGTCATGCCCGGTCGATTTCGCATTTCGCCAGCCCACCTGGAAGCCATGAGATTCCAACCTCAGCCACAGATGATCCATGCCGTGAGTCCCTGCCGTGAATCAATTGGTCAACATCAATGGTTTGAATAAAATGGTCTGCATTGCAGTTGGTCAAACTTAACCACACCACTATCGACCATTATTGACCTTTGTCATGAGGAAGCATTATCATTATTAATCATTATCAACCGTTGTTAAGCAGTATCAACAATTATTTTATCATGATATGTTGATCATTATCAAGCGTTGTTGAGCATTATTTACCATATCCCATAATATTGGCCCATTGTAAGCGATCCTTCCTGGTCTCTCCATGTCTTCACCCTTTGGTTGGACGCCCATGAGACCCAACTCGGTGCGGCTCGAGCTGCTTCTTCTTCAAACCAGGAAGGTCTTTGCCAATCCGCAAGCCTCACAGCGTTGCGCGTCGAGGTCAGTTTTTCACCACTTCCGGTGGGTTGTCCCATGATTTGTATCCACCTATGCATCTAGCTACCCACTCCTCTACGTTCTATCTATCCACCTTTCTATCCATCTACCTACCTCTCCATCTACACAGTACTCCACCTACACAGTACACACTCCTTTCATTCCCAGCGACTACCGCACCAATATTCGTTGCAGGTTTTGGTCATCTCTCCCTGCGGCCTTCTCTGTCCGGAGCCCCTGCAAAACCCAAGGGCTTCCTCAGCGCCGTGGGCGGTGCCCCTGGTTGATGATTGGTCGAGGATACCAACGACACAACCAACCATACTGCTTCACCATCGTGGCCATAATGACTCGTTGGGGACAACAGGCAAGCAGAAAGGTTGGATGCACTCAAAGGCTCGCTTTGCTAGTTACATGATCATATACAGTAAGTCATGTCTTCGTGACTTACAGTATATAAACAATCAATACCTGTGTAGTACGGTGCTTCCAAACCGATCACTTAGAAACCGTTTTTGTGAGGGGTGGGATCTACAACAGTGCACCGCTGCTACTAGCCGCTACTAGCCAGCAATTGAGGCCTATTGCTCCCTTTCAAAAGATATGCGGACACCTTTCTTCGTGAAGTTGATTGACCTCGGACCTTGACCCCGACACAAACATAAAAAACTAGGGGGATGGCTGGGCACCACAATGTTCATGCGATACACGCTATCAAAACCATGTCCAAGTCCTGCACATATGATCAACTGTATTCATACATATATATTTATATAGGTAAAAATACAATGATATTCTATATTCATCTATATTCTATATAATTACGCATTATACTGGTATATTATGCAATATATGAGTTGCTTAATGGATTTTCTTGTCAGGTCGATTGCACTACCGCTCTAATGTCTGCATAGATCTAGCCATGGTCCCAACAACGCCATGGGAGGCACCGACCCCAGGTCCACGTGTGATCATCCACAAGCAACAGGGTTTCACAGCGGCCCACTGAGTAGGGTCTATGAGTTGCGATGCCCATGCCCGGGGATTAGTTAATATCTGTCAATATTGATCATAGCCAAGCTCATCCAACAAAGCTCATGTCTCGCTCATGTTTCTTGAAAGTGCGTCGTTGCATCCCTGGCTAAGCCAACTGGTTTGTGAGGGCAGTACGCCAAGGGAAGGTATAGCAATCTTGTGAATTTGTTGTAGGCATGACAATGTTTGTTGGCCATGTGATAGAATTGTTAATTTTGGGTCTAGCCCACTGAAAAGAGTCATGAGATATCAACGGGGATAAGCAAAGCGTTCAACCGACAACTGCGGTTCCAGCGGTTCGAGCCTTTGATGAAGCCCTGATGTATCCAAGCCCCCCTTCGATCGCGCCCCTTTGAGCGGTAAGAGATCATCATCCGCCATCTACACTTAGTTCATAAGGACTTTCATGGATGAGAATGACATAGAATGACCCTTTGATCAACGGATTGTTGCTTTCTGTCCGTTGTCATTCCCTGTATCATCCGTCAAACGCAGCAACAACAACAACAACAACAACAACGACGACGACGACGACGACGACGGCGGCGGCGGCGGCGACGACGACGACGACGACGACGGCGGCGGCGGCGGCGACGACGACGACGACGACGACGGCGGCGGCGGCGGCGACGACGACGACGACGACGACGGCGGCGGCGGCGGCGACGACGACGACGACGACGACGGCGGCGGCGGCGGCGACGACGACGACGACGACGACGCGACGACGACGACGACGACGACGACCACGACAACAACAACAACAACAACAACAACAACAACAACAACAACAATCAGTGTGATTTTTGGCTATCATGTCCTACGATCCATCATGAACAATTAATATCATTGGTGAAACACCATGAATTCACCATCACAATAAACATGAATCATCAAGGGCACAGCCACCTAAACCACAACCGAGACACAAGGTTTGCGTTGTGAGGGCAAAGGACGTGTCTCCTACCAACACGCTGCTGGTTCCGACTCAGGTGTGAGGTGAGTGGTGTCGAAAAATCAGCTGATTCAACATCACTGATTTTGTCTCTCGCTGGTGGTGTCATCACTGGAGATCACTGGTTGTTAATGATCATATTCAGCAACTGATTTAGTATGTCAGCCAATTGATTTCCAAGTAATTCGTGCGTTCTTCTCGACCACTCGGTGACTCAATGATCTGGCGTTCACAATAAGTCAATAACATTGGTGAATTCTGAATAGTTCTGTGACCAAGTTGGTTATCAATCGTGGGGATGCCGGCCGCGCAATTTTGGCTCCTGGTAATTACTAGCAAACAAAGCATCAAGTCGGCATGATCATCAAGTCTTCAAGAACTGGTTGGCAACATCTATGGATGAAAGGTTCCAGTTCAACTCTGGATTGTTGGCATGAAATGGCTTGCAATCATTCCCGTAACGCAGCCAAGAAGACGTAAGAGGCTCGCCTGTAAGATGACGAGCGATTTATCCAAGGAGTAACAGCAATCCCACAAATCACAGTGATTACAGCAATCCCACGGTTCACAGTGATTACTCAACAGTTAAGAGAGTCACTGTGCAATCTGGGCTTTGTAGTGAGATTCACGGTGATTCCCAGTTCTGAGTAAAACAAACTGAGTAGCGCAATCTGAAGATCAAGCTGGCTTTTGGGCTGGTCAGTTTGAAATACACACTATGTTTGCGAGCAATTGGATGCCCAATGTAAACAATTGAGTCATCCTACCCTGGAAACCAAGTTCCAGTTGGTTTCAACCGACCTCCGCCGAATTGCCTTCGATCTCCGCAATGCGCATAGACATCGCAGCCCGGCCGCCTGCAGCCCGGTGGGTTCTCCGGGCCGGGCGAAGGCAGCAACTCGGGTTCTCCGTGGCGGAGACTCACAACAGTCGTGGCCTCCGCTCCCTTGCCTTACCGTGGCACCTACCCCCCCAAAGCAACCAAAAAATAGCAAAAAATGATATTAATGACTGTCAACCATCTCCAGAATGTTTGCATCACTAATATCTTGATGATTGTAGCATGAGAAATGACCACAAATGACCTTAATCACTGATGAATGGTGATTAACCATGCACCAATAGTAGCAAGCCCTACTAGTAACGATGATTTAAAAACATTAATAGCAACAAAAGGCATCATTACTAGAAACCATGAATAGTGAATAATAATTTGTTACTAGGAACCATTGACAGTGAAAAACATGGATATCAAACATTTATAGTAAGCCTGACCAGTCACCATCAATAGTGATTCACCCTTATTAGCATCAATTGTTTAAAACAAACATTATATACTAGTAACAGATTTCAATATTACTAGTAACCATCAATATAGTTAACCATTTGCTAACCATTACTGGCAATCAATATTAGTAACAAATTAGCAATAAATGTCATAATTGTTTACCATTGTTAACTATAATAGTAGTGATTAACACCAAAGTAGGGGTTAACAAGTATTACACAAGTAGTGATTAAGAGATATTAAGAGTAATTGATGCCATTGTTAACAAGTAGTGATCAACACCATTCATAGCATCAAAGTTCTTCCAATTTCCGAGGCTCGCCTGGTACCAGCACTCGCCGTGCTTCCCGCAGCTTCTGGTCCATGTCCTCGGCAGAACGGTGTAGCAGGATCCGCAATTATCATATGGCTATGGGTCAATATTAACCAACCAATAGTAGGGGACAATCACCAACAATAACAAGGAAAACAATGGTTAATAGAGGGGGAACCAGGAATACAGGGTTTTGACCCATAGCCATATATGGTCCATTTGGAAGGGAAGCCAGCTAGGCCGTTTGATTTTGATGCTCATTGATGGCTATTGACAGTTTGGTACCACAAAATCATCCTGTATTGGTCATTTATAGTAGTAGACCAACCATTTTTGGGGTACCCCCACATGGTGGTTTCTTACAATGGTAAGCTACTGAGAATGGGCAATAATAGGAGATAATAACCAACAAGAATGGTCAAACAACTACTACTTGGTGGTTTCTCAAGCTGTTGGAACCCAAAAAAAATGGTGGGTTTATTACTATATGTAATTAGTATTGGATGATTTGGGGGTACGCCTATGACTTGAGAAACCACCATCTCATCATTTTAGTTGTAACTTCTTCTGGTTAATCCTAGTTGAAAAAAAAGCTTCACCGGGATAACTTGTTCACCTGGTTCTCCTAGTTCTCTTCTGTGCAAAGTCTGTTGCTGGGGTGACAGATGGTTCACCCCACTACAGACCAGTCTTATAGATCAATTGCTGAGTGGGATAGATCATCGAGGAATCTTCTTATCATCATTGATTGCCCTGGATTGTGCCACCGCTACAAATGATAGTCATAGTTGATATCCGATGAGGATCATCGTACACTTCTGACAAGGACTGAAAAAAACATTATATCAAAACCATATTATACTATAAGACTATATATCTAAATCTTATGATCATAGTTGATTTCTGATAAAGCACCACTTCTTGAAAATTTGATCCTCAACTACTGGACCACGGCGTTTCCCCAGTACTCCGCCGGGACACCACCGGGACTGCAGGCTGCCAAGAGACTGACGCACAGCAGCATCCCAAGTTGGACATGTAACCTGAGTTCTTCGGAGCATGAAACCGATGCGACGTCCTATAGATATGGTGGTTTCTCAACCCATGGGGAACCCATTATGTGGTGGTTTCTCATCCTATATGGTGGTTCATAGATAGGGATAATAGCCAACAAAAATAGTGGATATATACCAATCATACTGGTTCTATAGGGGATCCTAATAATAAATAATAGGAATTGATATGGGATGATCGCCAACAGCGATAGGGAATGCACCAACCATATGTTTTAATATATCTCTGTATTCCAAAAATATGTTCTAGTTCTATTGTATATCTGTGCATATATTTATGTATATCGGTAAATATTGGTATGTGTACGGTCATGAATAAAAAACAACTACATACATACATGAAGCCCGTATCAAACTGTATCGACAAACCAACCAAACAAACAATAATGTTGTTTCATAGCGATTCCCACAAACCAACAGCAGGGCCAACAATGGTGCTTCAGCAACTTATTCAAATACAAATTGTGTTCCACGGTGGAACCTTGATCACCAAACAGTTTGGAAGCATCGTTCACCTGGAGGTTTCTTAGAATGGGGAACCCCAAATCTATTGCTGGTGTATTACTCAAAATGACTATTGTAGGATAATTTGGGGGTACCTCTATTGTAAGAAACACCCACCTCCGTTGGTGGTAAGTTTAGCGCGGGTTACATGGATAGGGGTAAAATGTTCGCTTTAGTGTAGCTTCACCGAACCGTTAATCCTACAAGAACCATGTTGCATGTCTACCATCTAAGCTAAGTGTTCGGCCAGGGTCATTCGCAACAGGCCGGACCATCGCGACCAAACAAAGATCCTTGCCTTTTTCAGTGGCTTCTCCGGCTGAAAAAATCGGAAGAAAACCGTCAAACAACAAGAGCTGTGGATGTTGCAGTTGGAGGGCTGTGCGATTTCTACCGATGCTCAAGGTGCTTCTGGATGTTGCGTCCTTGGAATGTCCCTTGGAGCCGGTTCACACTGAGCTACGTGTTGGGATGACACTTGGACAATCTATGCACCACAAAAGCTGATAGCTCTCCACAGAACCTTTGGCTTGGCATTCACCACCCCCCCCCCCGACTGGGTTTCAGAATTGCCATGGGACCAGACAGCCACCTCCCAACATTTCAAAACACCAGCCAACACAATCATCCCGCCATTGCCATCATGCAGCATTACATCCATCAACCATCATCAACCACCAATCAAACATCATCCCCCTCATCAGCACCCATCATCAAGCAACTACAGCATAGTCACCTATATTCATCAACCAACCCATAAAATGTATGAACCATATAGTCAATCATCATCAGCACGCATCATCAACCAATCACAGCATGGTCAACTAAAAATTATCGCCAACAAAAGATATGAGCCGTATAATCACCCATATTCATCAACATCCCCAAAAAATGTGAACCATAATCACCTATATTCATCAACATCCCCAAAAAATATGACCCATAATCACCCATATTCATCAACATCCCCAAAAAAAATGTGAACCATCAACTCACCACGACAGCGGCTTCATCATCCCTCAGCCGCCCAGGCCACTCCGCCAGGTCGCGGTCGAAGCTGCCATCTTCAAACGGCAGCTGCGTGGAATCCGCCAGCTGCGTCGTGGCCAAACCCTCTAAGCGCTGTTGGGCTAGCGCCAGCATGCCGTCACCTCGCTGGTGAAGGGATGCTTGGGCTGATGATAGGTTAAATGGTGGTTAAATGGTGGTTAAATGGTGGTTAAATGGTGGTTAATCCATGTTAATCCATCAATTGATGATAGGGTTTCATGGTGGTTTAATGGTGGTTAATCAATGCAGAAAAAGTGTCTCACCATCCAGAAATGGTGGTTAATCAATGTTTAATGTTGGTTAATCAATGCATAGTTAGGGTGATTAGCCACTGTGTGCCACTGTGTGGTTGGGTTATGGTCAATGGTGGTTCATCAATGCATACACTTCATTTGCTAATTGAGCCAGCCATCTTGGAAAGTGGACCACCAGCGACCATCGGTGTGTGAAGATCCGATTGGCGAGTCATTGGATTATGGTTCCCCCCAGTCGAGTCGGCGCCCCCACTGATTGCTGGTTTCCAATTCCAACAGCTTAGGCTCCAGCAAGTAGCTTAGATCCATAAATGGCATTGGTTCGTGGTCGTAAACCATGGATTTTTAGTGCTACAGCCATGACGTACTCAAATTAACGCAAAAAGGGTCAGCATCTCCCTGCTGTTGATGAGCGAGTACTCCTTACTCACCTGCGTCATTGCCTACAAATTCGTAGGTAACCGTCGTGAAACACATTGCCAACCAGTATCAACTATCAACCAATATCAATGGTCATTGACCAGTATGAATAGTAATATCATCAACAAGGTTAACCATCGTTTAGCTGAGGTAGTCATTGTTTCTACTCGTTGTTCTTCATCCTAACAATTCTTGCTATCAACCTCGGCCATGGCTGGACATGTCATTGCAAATTATGATTAACCATTAGAAACTGTATCTGGTAATGCAACCAAGACTAAACATGATTAGCTATTGTCCTGTTGTTATGCTCAAACGTGTTAATTGAGCATTAGCGTCGGTAAAAATATACGCCAGCACTGTTTAACACCATTATTGATGGCCATTATGAACCATCAAGATAGGTGCTAGTACCCCAGTATAGCTGTTGATGCTAAGTATGCATCAACTGTTGGTGCTAATAACTAATTTTGTTTATATATGTTTATATTAATCAACAGCCAAGTATTGATAGTAACTATTGACCTTTGATATTAGCTACCCCAACCACTGCTGTCGAAGCTTGACTCACTATCAATCATTACGACTCACTATTGACTATTAGCGTATTGATATGTTTAATATGACTCACTGTTAGTACTATATTTGTATCATTGATACTATCAATACTACTAGTACTACTAACACGATTAGCATTCCAATTTATAGATATGTATATATATATATATATATGTGTGTGTGTGTTTAATACTTAAACACCATTAAGATATTGTTAAAAATGAATTGCCATTATATAAATACTACTAATACACATGGATGTTTCTCACAACACATGGTGGTTTCTCAGAATTGGGGACCCCAAAAATGGCTGGTTTACTACTATAAATGGTTAATAATGGATGATTAGGGGGGTCCCCTATGACTTGAGAAACACCCACATGAGTACTAGTGGATGATTGGGGGGTACCCCTATTTTGAGAAACAGCCATATAAATACTACTAATACACATGAGTACTATGAATACTACCTCTGTCAACCATTCGCCATGGTTGTTCTAGCACTACCCGCTACCCCATCCAGTCATGCCCAGAGATCCAAGCCACCGAGTCACTGAAATCGCAGGCTGTGTAGGAGCTGACGCCTGGAAAATCGCCCCTTGCTGGGGAGTAAGCCCAAAAATTGATGCTTACCGCCTACCTATGTTTATAGAATCTATATGGTGGTTTCTCACAATAGGGGACCCCAAGAAATGGTTGGTTTATTATTAATAAATGACTATTGATGGATGATTTGGGGGGTCCCCTATTTTGAGAAACACCCATATACTCATGTTTCAGAATGCATTATGACAAGTAATGATTGATTATGCTGGTTGATAAATGTTCACAAAACAAACACAGGGTTGAGATCCAAAGTGGTCCGCTGAATTCATTCCTACGGACTGGGCATGCTTAATCATAGGTTGTAGCGTTTGCTTGTGGATCTTTGTCGATGCTTTCCGGGAGGCACTTGGAAACGAGAGCTAGACCTTGCAAACAGAGGCAAGCAGCTTTGTTCCTGCAACTGCTGGAAAAGGTGTACATTGCTGGTAAGAAGCCTGGAACTTGATTTTTGTAGGATTTTTGCCCATTGTTGCAGGCTACTCACCAACAAAAATCAGACTTTGAATTTGCTCATTTCTGGTAGCTAGCCTGGAGGCCGCTCGTCTTTCGTGCACCTTTCGCCCACCTTTCGCAGATTTTGCCGACAACAAAGAGTAAAATGAGAATCTGCGACGTGTCACTTTTGGCGAGTTGGTTGCCTTTGTTCTTGCCAAGTGTATCAGGTCTTTGGTGAGAAGTTGATTTGTGGGGATTGTCACCTGAACAGATCTTTGGCCCTTGGACAATTTGGTTCTTTACTGGGTGCCGTTGCAACCGTTCGTGGCTTTGGGTTTCTTTGTGGGCTCTGTGTCCATGCGTTTGTGTGTGTGTGCAAGGTGATACCATGTGAGAATGACTCATTTGCATCCCAATTACATGAGACTCTTTGTATCCTGCTGTGTTGGGGGATACCCCTCATTAATCAAACAGGAGTTGATTCTGGTGTATTCATCCAGGGTTGACTCATATACTTGATCATCACTGAACCCTATCTGAATAAACCCCTGGTTCACTAATCAGTGACTCATATACTTGACCATATCTGGTTGATGATCACCATCTCACTAGTTGATCGTGCATAGTTGACTCATATAGTTGATCATCACTGACTCATATAGTTGATCACTAATTGATGCTCAAGGTATCCATGTCTGGTGATCTACCTAGCCATATCATCCACCAACGGCCCCCTTGGAGCCCCCTTGGAACCACCACGGCCCCCCCACCAGGCCGTTGCCTCGGAGCGGCAAGAGCTCGGAGGCCGCCAGAGCATCGCCGCAGTGAGTCTCCAGGACCTTGAGAGGACGCCTGGAGATCTTGTCAGCAGCTAAGCAGCAACCATGGAGGATGCTTAACCCAACAGCTAAATGGCTTATAATGGGGGTAGTTAATGGATAAGCTAATGGTAGCTAATGGTATAATGGGGGTAGCTAATGGGGTGGCTTATAATAGTGGTATTATAGTGGTAGAATGGGGGTAGCTAATGGTTACTAGTAATGGGGTGGCTAATGATGGTATAATGGGGGTAGCTAATGGGGTGGCTTATAATGGGGGTTAAGGGATTTAGTGGGGTTAGCTAATGGTTACTGAATGCAACCATCCATGGTTCATGATAGCGGTGATTTTTAGAGGATAATAGGGGATAACAACCACCATGGAGGATAAAACCCAACCGAAGTTGATGGTTAAAGGTGGTGGTTGAGAATAACCAATGGTTGGTTAGCAACGGTTGAGAATGATCCATGGAGGATAAACCCAACCATGATTGGTTCGTTGATGGTTACTGATTAGAAAATAATGATGGTAAATGGTTACTCAATAACAGGAAATGATTGATGAGAATGGGAAGCAACTGCTGGTTAAGAATAGTCAGTGGAAGGTCAATAGTGGTGCCAATGACGGCAAATGGTGAATGGTTCATTGGTGATACTAATGATGCTTAAGAATGGTTAGTCAATGGGTGATTGACAATATGATGGTTCATGGTCTAAAATAACCAATAATGGTTCAGTGTGGCTAACCATAGGCTATCGATGGTTAGCAATGGTTGTTTGATGGTTGATAGATGGTGACTGGTCCAAAACGATGCTCAATGAATGGTTCATGAACGGCTCAACAATGATTAATGACGAGTCAACTGCTTGTTAATCATTGCGAATTATTGACAATGCTTAACCCAGTTGGTGCGTATTGATTTTTTCTCTGTTTTCATCCTGGTTTTAACATGGTTGTACTGTGGATTTCTGTGGTTTCCACACGCTTTTCCTATGCTGTTCCTTTCATTGATTAAATTCCCAATCTTTTCTTATCGTTGTTCCATTGGTTCTCGAATGGCTCCAGTGGTTTTTCCATCATGAATCTTCTGCAGGATCAGCTTTCAGGAAAAGTCACTGTTGAGGATGATCGATGCGTAGAGAACGTTCAAGTGGTAATCAGCCAGTGAGAACCATAAGGGAAGTTGAGGCTGTAAAGTATCAATTCTCGCGCATTTTCTCGCTCAACCTCCCTTCGTCCCCCGTAACTGCTGAAGCTTCACAGCTTCAGCTGGATGCGTTTTCTGTGCTCCCGCAGCATTATCGTTATTTTGCGGACTCGTTAACCTCCCAAAAAATCCGACATTCCCAAGTACACTTGATAATGATCATGCCAACCAGACTGAATGGTTGACAACGGTGAATGGTTGATAATGCTCATGATTGACAATGGCTAATGGTTGACAATGATTAATGGTTGACAATAAGTGTCCAAGCAATGGTAAGTGGTTGACAATGCCTATCAATGCTGAATAACCGTTGCTGTCGACCGGACACTTGCTCCTGTTGATTGATTGCTCAGAATCCATCCCCGGTCCATCCCCCAATACTCAACCCCTTTGACATAAAGCGAAAGGAATGATTGACTGTTGTCAACCGTGAATGGCTAGCCATTGTTCAGCAATGAACGATTACAAACCATCATTAACGATGATTCTATAATGGTGAAAGCCATTTTTGCTCAAAAATAATCAATAGCCATCTATAACCTTCAATATGGGTGTTTCTCGAAATAGGGGTACCTCCAATTCATCCTTTACATTTATCATTCATAGTAATGAACCAACCGTAACCATAGCTTTGGGGTCCCCTATGGCTTTAGAAACCACTACATAGTAGTTGTTCAACCATCATGCTTGGTCATCCTCCCCTATTATTAACCACGACTAGTGGCTTACCATTGCAAGAAACCATCATTCATTTTTAATCATCAATGACCATCAATCGCCATCCATGGTTGTTTAACCATGATTGTCAGCTATTATCCCCTATTGTTAACGACAGCTAGTGGTTCCTATCCCCTGTCATTAGCCATCAGCAGCCATCTACAACCATCAAATTGGTGTTTCTCAAAAAATCACCTAAAACCATATGACCAACTACAGCCATCTATAGCCATCTATAGCCATCTATAGCCATCCATAGCCATAGAGACCATCAACATCAACCATCCCCGTTGCCTCCCTTCCCACTAGACCTTCCACCCGAAGGCGCGCTGCGAAGGTCCAGGTCTCTCAACAGCTGCGATGCCAGGGAGGAGGTCACGGGGCTCATGTTCGCAGTGTACCACTCCTGCCGGGTGCCAGGTGCCAGGGGCGCTGGGAGGGGGTGCGGCTTCTAATGGATGCGGAGGGTGGCGATTGATCATGGTTATACTATAAGATATTATATAGAGTAGAGTATACTATTGTAAAACCATGATATCTACTGGTAGTCTACTAAGTAGAACTATTATATTATTTACTATACTATCTAAAATATTATGTGGATGTAAAGCACTGGAGTTAATACTTCTTAGAAATGTTGCACAGGTCTTGACAATAGTCAAGAAGAAATCATGATTCGTAATGATGATTGGTACTAATTGTTGATAATTAGTAAGAACTATTGGATTATTGGTTTATAGTTCTTAATAATGCTTGATATCAATATAACTAGTACGAACTATTGGATCATGGTTAATAGTTCTTAGTTCTTAATCATGGCTCATCTTTGGTCCAAAAAACCATATAACCAAGCTGAAGTTCCATTTCCAAAAATGGCTAACAAGTTACAGCAGACTCTGTGTCAAATTCCGGGGCTTTTTGTGACACAAATCTCTCTTCGTGTAATATATCTCCGCAGCTCATCTAACATGTGGTTCAAACCCTCCTGGTAGCTCCTGGCCTCCCCTTTGTAAAGGCTAGCCCTGGGTACCCCTGGCTTCTGGCCTCCCAACCAACCACCAACCAGTTGTACCAAGCCTGTCCCCAGCTCCCCCATCGGCTCCGCCATCGTATTCCATGCCGCCACGGGTGGTGCCGCACCGTTGGGCCCCCCCGGCGCTCCACAGCAACTGCCCGGAGCTCCAACTGGCCGCGACGCGACGAGGGTCCGATTTCCAGGGGGCACCTTTCTCTGGCTGAAGTACCCTGAGATGTTTTGTTTACTATGTTTAGCATAGTTTGAGTTTAATATGAGTTTTAGGGTATTGATATTAGTTTATAGTATTCAGTATCAGTTCAATATGAGTTAAAACTACCCTGGGTGTTTAATATTTAGTGGGAGGGTGGGTAGCATTGGCCAGCAAAGATTATTCCGGAAGGGTGCTTCTACAATAACTACGGACAAGCAAAGGATTAAGTATAACCAAGGACTTGCGCCTAGTTGTGCCAATACTTCACACCAGGCCAATCCAGAACAAGCTGTAGGCTGAGCCAGAAGTATTCATGAATAAGGATATAGCCAATATCGACCAAGAACGATCACCATGATTCACCACCATGAATGGTTCACCTACATGATACTGTTGGTATCTCTGTTCAAACCATGATGTTCAAGTTCACCACCTGAGATACCATGGAATCCACATGATCTCCATGGTTCACCACCATGAGTGACACTGATTTCAATCCACTGGGCTGGTCCGACCAGTCCCCACTCCCACTGCGCACCTGCTGCCATGGTACGCTGCGCTGTTTCTGTCTACTCTGAGCCGGCTGCTGTGAGATCCCCAGGGAAAAACCATGGGTGCCATCTCATGTTTTCATCGCCTCAGAAACCAATGATTTTCTGCTGATTGGTGGATCTCATCGTCTCAAACGTGACATTCTGCTGATTGCGACGTGTGATACTTGGCGTTTCAAGTGGTTTTCGGTACATCGATTAGTGCTTAGAATGCCATTAGGTCAGTGAATCGTGTCAAGAATCCCGCTTCCCAAGTGCATTTATCAAAAGTAACCTTGAAAAACAAAGCCATGCCATGATCTATTGCTTATGTCTATCCCACGTGTTTGCTAATCAAGCGTTGGTTGAAAAATCCGCTTTCGTAATCCTCTCCTTCTGTCACACTTGATTCATACCCTGATAGTAGTCGATCATGGTTGAACACCAGTTCTTGAACCTACCATCATACTATATCATCCATCATCCATCATCCATCATCATCATCATCATCATCAACAACAACAACAACAACAACCCTTAGATGCCCTAAAAGACCACCATTAGATTCCCTAGTGCCCTAGTGTCGTTGGTTGTTAACCATCATATCTCTTGCTGGTCACCCACCTTCTCAGCCCGGACCCAAGGGGGAGCAGGCGCACCCAGATCTCGACTTGCTGCCGTTCCGGATCGCCATGACAGATGGGGAGGGGCAGGTTCGATCCGGGCAATCTCAGGATCGGATGACTGATCATGGCGGCATGTAGTAACAGGTCATTATGGTTATTTAGCATGATGATTAGGGATTTTTTACCTGATTATGACGGAAATAACACGGAAACATGGACTGTTTCATTTTCTTCATGAAAAAATCCAAGAACAGTCATGAGTATCATCATGGCTATTTCCTGTTGGTCGCATGGTGGATTTGTGGCTGATCTTGGTGGATGATGATGAATGCCTGTGGTTAACAACGATTTTCAGTGGTGAAGCCGCGCTTCAGTTGCTGCCGTTGTTGCTGGTAGAACCACCAGTTTCAACTGATCAGCTGAGCCGCCGAAGATCAATGACCTCCACATCAGCCCCTCTTTCATCCTGCTTAAGATGCTTCAAAGGTGGTGTATCCAAATATAGATTGAGTAGCTAAGGGACAAGGCTTAACTGTTCAGGTTGTTCAGGGAGGTAGGCAGCCAGCTAAGCCAGAACTGGTTCAGCCTGGCAATCCCTGGGACCGAAATCTGGGATGGCGCCACTGCAGCTGGTGCTCGCTTGGATCAACCATCATCGAGCTGGAAGACCTGTGAGTACCCCAGCCTCATCGTAGCTATCGTAAGTATGTGTAGATAACGGCATGTTTTTCTGCTTCCAAGGTGATTTTTTCGTGTTTTTATTTTTCATCTGCAATCAGGGTTATTTGTTACCTACTAGCTAAGATAGACTACAATCCGATGGATGCTTTAAGCCTGCCTCAAACAGGTCACAATATGAGTTGGTCACACAGAATAAATGGAAAAGTTGCTATAACGACATGGCATGGATCCAAATCCTCCAAGGGGCTCGCACATCAAGGTCAAGTGAATGGGGGGTCAAAGACATGCACAACAGTCAGGTGAGATCAGGAATAGCAAACCCAGCAGTTGCTGAAAATTGTTGACGTTTCTACTGACGTCCCATCTCTTCTTTGGTCGGATTTCTCACCATAATTGATGATTTATCAGTTTTCAACACCCGTAAACTATCATAAACTGAGAATGCTAGTGGAACCAAGCTTCGTAGATCTTCACAGTAGGTCACTTGGAAATTTGTTAAGTGCCGAACACAATGTCGCGCCATTGGGTCATGACCCGACTCTTGCCCAAGAAATCCCAGAAACCTTGAGCAGAGTTGCTCAAACAATTTAGCCGCAGCGTGAAGTCGGCAGTGCTGACATCCCGGAAAAAGAAACTGTTGAAAACCGTTATCGTTTGACCAGTGCTCCTTCCCGACCTTATTGGAAAAAATCCCGGCAAGAAGAAACTAATGATGTTCAATAATGACCAGCCATGGTGGCCAAAAAATGATCAAGTATTGAACATCAACATCACGTTATCCCGATGTCAACATCAGAAAGAACAGGTTGTTCTTCCCTATCTATCAACCATCGCACCAGAGGTTTGCCTTCCGTCATCCGTTGCACTGAGCTCACAGCTCACCCTGTAAGGTAGCCAATGCTTTTAAGCAACTGCGCTAAACCTATGAACCAACGGGTACTAATAGGAAACGAGTACTAGTCCTGGTTGTTGATGGCGGTCTTGAATTCTCACTAATCGACCAGTCAACCTTTCACCATCCTCTCTTAACCAACGGTTAGTCAGCTACTAATCGTTCGTGGTCTGCTGCTGCTGGCTGGGAACTGCGTTGTTCGTAGCGCTGGCGCTGGCTTCTTGTGGAACCTTGCTTCTTCCAACAAATGGTTGACGTAGCTTGCTGCGAAGCACTGAAACGTGGGGAATCTGAACCCCTTCTGGTCGAGCAAGTACCTGTTGACAGTCCTTGCGTCGAAACGGTCTTGCGCAAAGTTGTTGTCAGTGATGTTGTGGTGTTGTGGTTTCCGCCCGTTGTGTGGCAAACTGTTGTGCTTCAAGTGCTGTGGTGTTTGTTTGGGTTCTCATTCTGATTTCTCTGTCTTGTTCGGCCTTGTAGTGGTGCTCTTGCCCTTGTGTGTGTGTGTGTGCGCAGTGTAGGTTTGCTGAAGCTCCTTTGCTTCCCATTGTGTGGTGATTGTTTGCGGCTGCTGAAGTCTGCTGAAGTCTCCAAGGCTTCTGTCTGTTGCTTGCGGAGTGTTGCTGGAGCTCACATGGATTGTTGCCAGGATCACTGCTCCGCTACCATGTGAAATGGCAGCCTGTACCAACTTGTTGTTGTGGGATTGTCCGTTCAGCTGCTGTTGCAAGTAAGCACTTGCTGCACCTCTTTGTCACTGAAAGCGCTGTTGTCCTGAGTGTGGTGGATGGACCCAGTGTTCCTTGAGCGAACCTCACATGTTGGAGTAGGAAACTGTAACTACCTGATACTTCACATTACCAACCAACCAACCAACCAACCAACCAACCAACCAACCAACCAACCAACCAACCAACCAACAAAGGGCTCCAAGCGCAATTCTCAGCTTCCGAGCATTCCGCGTCCGTGCTCACGCAGCAATAGTCCGTGCTGCCCACGCAGTCCTTGTGGCTTCGATGGCGAGCCAGCGCTAGATGCCATAGATGTGGCTATGGGTCAATATTAACCAACCAACTAATGGGGGATTTCCACCAACAATAACAGGGAAAACAATGGTTAATAGGGGGGAACCAGGGGTACGGGGTTTTGACCCACTGCCATGTGTGAATAAGATCTTCAAAAAATGCCTAGCAATGATAGTTCGCAGTGGATAAGCCAATCTCTCTGTGACCAAACAATAGATTCATCATCAGCCATAATCAAGCGATTCAAATGGTCGTTTTGGCAGCCAAATTGGCACCGTAACATTGGGACAAGCAGTGAAATGCTCATGTTTAACAGGGAAATCACAAGCACTCGAGGCCACAAACCTGCTTCAGAACGACAGTCCCCGGTGTCATGCTACTATTGATGGCTATTGATCGTCATTAACCACATCGTCGTCGGTTGCTTCTACAGTCTATAACCATTAGATGCCATTATTAAACCCTGACAGTTGGTCATTGTTTGTTATCATCCCCTACTCGTTGTTGAATATTACAACTATTCACCTCATATTGTTGATCATTCCCCTTTCAGCGGTCATACTATGGCGTCAGCTACATCATCTGATATTCACTACGGGGGAAATGATTCAACTAAGGAGTTATCATATCTGGTTCCTTAGTTAACCTTCAAATTGTCACAGTTTGGTCATTATTTCACTTATATCATCTGTTATTCCTCAAGATTATCCGTTCATTCACCACTTCGCCCCATGAGCTCCGCTCACGAAGGCTCCCAGACGTTCCCAGGGCCCCAGCCTGGTCTTCGCACATCACAGAGAAGTTCTGTGGACATCGCAAGCGACCACCCGCGCTGGAACAGCAAGACCTGGGCGACGTGGCATGGCGCGTCATCTTCGCTTAGTGCTTGGGATAACAACCACGGATGTGGGGCAACAGAACCCATGGTTAAGAACTAGATCATCAGTTAAATCATGGGATTTTTAACCAATTCAGCAATAATACGAGTGGATTATTTACTGATTACTAACCAATCCATTCAATATATAATCAGTTACCTAGATAATTAATCAACAGGACGGTTGATCAATCAACCATTCTCGAATTAAGGATGCAACAAAAATGCAAGCGTTTGTTGGTGTGACAAACCACTTTGGTGATGGGATACGAGATACAAGTAACCAGCATGTCTATTCACCATCAGCGAATGTGCTCTCTCGCAACCAACCTGGGATAAAGAAAATAGAATCCACTAGCGTTGGCTGGAGCTGCTCTGGGAGGATTATTAAGCTTCCTGGTTTATGCGTTGGAAAATTCTGAGCATTGACACGGGATCACAGGTCATTCTACTTTTTAGTTCGTCTTCCACATCAAAAACCTTGATTAGCCCCTGACAACTGCTATTGTTTCAAATCCCTACTGTAATCACCTGCCTAAGATTCTTACTGTTAACACTGATAACTCATAGGCCTTGTGATAACAGACCAGAACATAATATGTTGCTGATAGTAACAATCAATCACATATTCATAATACCTCCATTTGCCTGACTTTTGCTAGTTGATTTGCCTCAATCTGCTCTCGTAGCCCACTCACTATACATGGTTTAAGAAGTATACTTTGAGGTACCCCTATTTTGAGAAACACCCATATGAGTCATGTACAGTAATAAAAGAACCATTACAGCTGGTATATCCCCTATGATTGCTTACTATCTCCTTCTCAATCACCATTGAAAGCATTAATTCACTAACTATCTTTGGGGTACACCAATGGCTGGAAAATCCACTATATGGCTTTCTGACAATCAGCTGCATCTTTTAAAGTGATCATCAAGGTCGTTTCATCATCCCAGGGACACTACATCTGCATCTGTGGAGCATTCTGCATTGTGAAACATCGCAGAACCCTAGAAAGTAGCTGAAGAATGTCGATCTAATTCATTCAAACGGAAAATGATCGCTTGCTTTGGTTTACATCTTTCATCCAACTGCCAAAAAGCGATCATTTTCCGGCTGCTAAGAAACTAAGCATAAGAAATCACCAGCACAAGAAACAAAACTCCACCCACAGCCCGTCGCTTGCTGCGAGTCATCACCTGGGTGCTACGACAGGGCCTCTGTGGCTCCTCACGGGTCTGCCACGAAGTCACAGAAACTTTTGTCCACGCATTCCAACCTAAGCCGCTGCACCAGCTGCCGCTACCGCCGTTGTGTGGCGTCGGCGTTTGGTCAGGTATGGTCGCGGGCGTTCCCTATGTGGAATCTGGATCAACCTGGTGATCTAATCTACGAATGATGATAGTTCTCAAGAGCTATTGGCAGTCATTGGTTCTTAGCCAAGAGCTAATGCATTATCATTGACCATTGTCAATGGCTATTGGCAGTCATTCATAATTTGGTTGATATCAATGGTTAATATAGTTCATCTTCTGTAGCTATTGAGACCTATCATTTAGCAAGAACGGTTACCATGGTTACTCGATGGCGGAAATGATTCAGAAATTGATTCTGTAATCTTCTCATTGTAGCCATTTCTTGTAGCATTGAGATAGCAAGAACGGTATGGGAAATCTCAAGAGCTATCAGAATTTATGGCAGTTCCCCCTGGAGTTCATCCTGGATCTCATAGAGTTGCTACTGCGAACCTCGTAGCATCGTCATCCTGGAGCATGTTTGAAAGTCTTAACTTATCCTGAACCATCATTGACCATCATTAACCACGCAGATGTTAGGAAAAAGTACCCGCAGCTGAAAACTATAGAGAGGAAGTGGGATAAGTCATACTGGTTTTTTGGACTGTGCCCGGCATCCAAGCCTTCGCAGCCCATCATGAAAACAATCCATAGGACCAGATATGTCGCATCCGCCCCTTCAGGACAAAGTCCGAAGGTGTCAATCTTTATTGATGGTTCAGCCTTTTTCACACAACATCCAGACCTCTGCATTTCAGCGGGGGCATACATTGTAGTTGACACTGCCAAGGGGAACATCATTTCTGCACATCGCAAGGTAGTGCCAGGAATCGAACAAAACAGTTTTCTGGGAGAGATGTGGGCTGCAACACTTGCACTCCGTGACCATTGTGCTGTTAGCTTGTATTGTGACTGTAGTGCATTGTGCGAGCTCATCCAGAAGACCATCCATGCTGAGTGTGATGAGCAGATACCATTCTGCAAATTTCAGGACCAATGGCAAGTTCTGGTTTCTCTAATCAGGACTAGACCACCAGGAGCAATACATATTCAGAAAGTAGATGCCCACCGTGACCCGACGGTGATTTCTGACCCGTGGCTTCGCATGTGTGCAACCATGAATAATCATGTCGATCAGGAAGCGAAGTTGGCCATCACAAAAGATTGCTCTGCGACATATCGGAAATTGGAAACCATTGTTGCTCAACGGAACAACAACCAACAGCAACTGGAGACATTGTATTCATTTCTGTGTGATGCCTTTGATGTTCAAGCATCCTTGTTAAAGGCTACGCAGTGCAAGGCGGAGATTGGAAATGAGTTGAACTTAGCTCTACCATGTTTCCGTGAACCTACAGTGTCCAAATTTGTACCTGCGACCATTGATGAACAATATTTCAGAGCATTTCCTTGGGGGCCTATTTTCCTTTGGCGTCTCCAGCAATGGGCAGCACAGCTTAAATGGGATTCCAGTGCGCAAGCAGCAGCAGACTCAAGCATGGCAGAGTGCTACGTTGACTTCGTACTATTTTCCAAGACTAGGTGTCCACGTAACACGTCAACCAAATGGCATAAAGATCGTCACATGGCGAACTGGACACTGGATGATATACATGTGCGTGCTGACTCAGGGGATACCTTTTCTCTTTGCACACAAGTATATACTTGGAGCCGCATGATGTTTTGGCTGGACAAACATGCGCCAAATTTCTTGTGGCCGAAGTTGACAAGCCTACCACGTTCTGAATCACTCCATGCCTTGGGGTACCAACCTTGGGTACGGGGTTTTTTGCCAAGACCTGCATATTCAATGGGTTTCCAAGCTGCTCAAGTTCTCCACGGTTACTTTACAGCTGGCGCTGGCTGCAAACGTAACATGAAATCACCCTTGAACTTGCCTTTCAGACCTTGGACTACGCACCCAGAGAAGTTGAACATACCAGTTGAAGTGAGGGCTTGTGAACAGAAACAAGCCAGGCAGATTTTCGGCAGCTTTTCACCGCAAGTGTAGTTTTTTAGGTTGTGCTGCTAGTACGCTTTGCTGACTAGTTGCATTGCAGGGAACACCCCTGGATTAAGTCGCAAATTGGAAAAAGACCATCATTAACCACGCGGGGTGATGGCTGGTCCGCAAACGGAAGGGGAATGACCATCATCAATCATCATTAACCATGTGTTTGAGTAATGAACCACCACAAACATCCTTAACCGTAACCGTTTTTCGTCATGAACCATCCTTGACCATCATTGAGAAACTGGGTCCATGCTTCACCCCACCCCTTCACCATGAAGAAGCCTGTTCAGGTCATCAGTTGATGGTTATGGGTCAGTTCGCCCTGTACCCTGGTGAACCATCACTCAGCATTGTTTTCCCTATTGTTGGTTCATTTGTTTTCACCAGCGCAATGCAGTACCCAGAGGGCGTCTACATGACAGCAGTAAAACACCCAGTCCGTTGATCATGTCATATTGGGGATTGTTGGTTCATGCTGAAGTGCTTGACCCATCGCCACAGTTGTTACATGATATTGCTGTGGGTCAGTTCACCCTGGTTCCCTATCATTAGCCAGCTCGTTTTCACTATGATTGCTGGTGAACTTATCCCCCATGAAATTGCTTGGTTAACTGCTTGACCCAGCTCGCCATATAGTTGGTATATCCCCTAGTATTGTTCCTGATTGCACCCTATTAATAACCATTAACCAGCTGTTAACCACCATATATTGAACTGCTGCTTCTCCCAGTATCACCATGGCCGCCTCACGACGTGTGGATCCCTGAAGTTGGAGATCATTGGGATCGACGGACGGTAGAGTCGCACTACTTTGATCGAGTGCTGAGAAGCATTGATGCTACTGATACCCATGATTAATGGTGGCTACTGATGGTTACTAATGGTTTTATAATCATGGCTAATGATGTTTACTCAATGGTTAATCAATGGTCAAGCATGTAATATCAAAGAGCATCATGATACGTGGTCTTGTTGTTGATTACAGCTTGTCAATCTGTACCACATGAATACAACCATTATTGAACCAGCATTTAACCATTATTCAACCATTATTCAATCATTATTCACCATTTTTACCCATTGTTAACCAATATTAGCCGCTATTATCCACAATGCTTCATGCGTCTCAACCATTTGTCAACCACCATTCACCATCATTAACCAACCCTTAATCAACCATTAATCATCATCGAAAAAACCCTTCACCAACCCTTCATCAACCATTAACCAACCCTTAATCAACCCCTAACCGACCCTTAATCAACTTGATCAACCATTCACCCATTCTTTAAGCATTCGTTAGCACCGAACCATGGAGACCGCCACCGTGGCTCGTTCCGCCATGTCGTTCCGTCCCGCGACTCATTGGCTCCTGCGCCCTGGATGCTCGAGTCATAGGTCCAGGTACATGCCTAACAGCAGAGATCGGCTGGTGGCAACAGGGAAGGAAGGTCGCTGGTTGAGTCATGGTTCACAATGGCAATTGCATGGTTGATTATGGGGATCATATAGGGGATGATATAGTTGATCATATAGGGATCAGATATAGGGATCATATAGGGGATCATATAGGGGATAATATGGTTGACAACAATGGTTGACAATGGTTAACAACAATTGATTTATAGGGGATAATATGGTTAAGACCTTCTGAAAATGGTTAATCAGCTGGTTTATGGTTGATATAGCTGGGGATAAGCACCAAAAATCTTGGATATGTACCCACTATGCTGGTTGTTATAGGGGGTCAAGAGATAGAGAAACCTTCAGGCAAATGATAGGAATTGGCAGGGTAGAAGCACCAACAATGATAGTGCGCAATGGTCAATTATTGGTTAGTTACCAACAATGATAGGGATTAGTAGGGTCATATAGTGTGGATGATAAGTAATGGTTGATTAGCTGGTTTATGGTTGATAAATGGGGATATACCAACCATATGGATGCTTCTCAACTGCGATTGCTGATGTCATGAAGGGTGAACTCTGGGTGGTCAACAATGGTGTGGTTCACACTGGGATTATGAAGGGTTGAATAATGGTTCGCAGTGGTTGACAATGGTTGTTGTTAACTGGTTTATTAATGATTAATACTGGTTATCAATGATTAACCCATGGTTGATATATAGGGGATAATATTGTTAACACCTCAAAATGGCTAATTAGCTGGTTTATGGTTGATGTAGCTGGGGATAATAATAAGCAACAAAAATTAAAAAAGATATACCAACCATGTAGGTGTTTTTTCAACTGGGATTGGTTTATTGATGGTTTATAATGGCCATGAACGAGGGGATCCATGCTATATGGTTAGTTCCTTCGCAATTAGACAACAGACTTCTTTCGCAATTAAAATTATGGCTCATAATCAAAGAAAACAATCTTTCGTAATTAAACAATGCGCGTGCACGTACCAGCGTAGTTGGTTCTAACCAATTCTAAGCAGTACATCAAGGGCGATCATGCTAGTGATAACAGATAAATCGACGTTCTCACGGCTTTTATTGGCAAGAATCGGGCATGAAATTATCCTTTCATTCGGCACCACTATTAACTATCGGCTGTTCATGAAGTGGTAGTATTGGTATCCTGCTGTACGCATAATCAGCATGTTCACCAACTTAGCAAGTCATGGTTGGTGATTCAACCAATCACTATCACTATAAAACAATTGTACCAACTATTTGCGTTAATCTGCCACCTTATTTGTGAACGGTCGGTTGACAAGAAATCGCTTTCGGTAAACCTTGATGCTTGATCAAAGAACTGGCGAGTTGGTCTTTGACATTGGGCAGCATGATGATATAATGTACTGGCTGATTCATGATAGCTATATAACATGTTTGTGATTGTAAAGAATGATCTTCAATTTTAAGACATGCTGCAATAAATGATGGCAATGTCAACACGGTTGTTTTTTGCAGTGGTACCAACTAAGCAACAATAGTTGGCAAATAGCTGCTTGCTAAAAGCTAGTTGACAGCAACAGTCCAGCAACAAAAAACAGACTCCCAGTAGCCAAGCGCATAATACCAACTTTGTAATCCACCACTGGTTGCTCGTTGCTGGTTGCTGGTTGCTGGTTCGCTGGTTAGCTGGTTAGCTGGCTAGCTGGGTGATACAGTAGCTTGGACCTAACCATGGTTAATCTTGGATCTGAGCATGGTCAATGAATGGCTATGGGTCAAAACCCTGTACCCCTAGTTCCCCTATCATTAACTATTGATTTCCCTATTGTTGTTGGTTGTTATCCCTCATCATTGGTTGGTTAATATTGACCCATAGCCATACAATTTTGCATATCCCCTAGTATTGTTCCTTATTATACCCTATGAATAACCATTACCCAGCTAGGCTTCACCACCATTAGTTGGTTGGTGAACTGCTTGACCCATAGCCATATAGTTGGTACATCCCATTATATCCCCTATAGCTGATAGTTATCCCCCCCCATTATTAATCATTAACCATTGGTTGGTTGGTTGGTTGGTTGGTTGGTTGGTTGGTTGGTTGGTTGGTTGGTTGCCATGTCAATAACGGGCTTAGCCACCAGAGGTGCAACGAGGGGTTAACCCCCCAGCTGCACATCCAAGTCGCTGGTCGAGTGATGAGCTCCACTGGCTCGGACCAATTACCTAAGGATGGCTGGTGATGGTGATGGCCACATGTACCAATGGTGAATGGTTAGTGGTTAATGGTTAATGATTAGTGGTTATATAATATATGATAGGGGATATCTATAGTGGTTGATTTATGGTTATCCATAATAGGGGATGATGCCCCCCAACATTGATTTATCAGCAGCTATATGGTGGTCTTATAGGGATTATAATGGGCTTAGTCAGCTGGTTATGGTTAAGTATGGTGGTTAATAATGGCTGATTGATGGCAAATGATTGATGATCAACCAACCAACCAATGGTTAATGGTTAATAAAGGGGGGGATAACTATCAGCTATAGGGGATATAATGGGATATACCAACTATATGGCTATGGGTCAAGCAGTTAACCAACCAATTTCATGGGGGGTTCACCAACAATTTCGTGGGGAAAACAAACTATTAATGATGGGGGAACCAGTGGTACAGGGTCTTGACCCATAGCCATGTAAGTGATGATGGTAGTAGTCAATGACAGGTAATGGTGGTAGAGGTTAATCAAGCACAATGAGATTCACGGGTAGACTTAATGATTGTGATTGATGATGGTATGAATGGTCGATGATAGTGAGTAACGATGGTAGTGGTCAATGATGGTAGTGGTCAATGATGGTAGTGGTCAAATGATGGTAGTGATTAATGATTGATATTGCTGTTGCAAAACATGACTTCTCAGCAACCCATACATCTGATGGTTCAAATTAATGAACCATGATTCATGACGGTGTGTCAAATGATGGTTTACAGAGGTGGATGACTACGATTAGACAGGATAATTTATACTTATGCTCCTGATGAGTGTTGCTATCCAACTATCACGGATTGTTTCTGATAATCTTGATGGCCAAGCAAGTGTGGGGCTGGCACCCATGTGAGCATGGTAGGAGTCCTGCCGTGAGCAAGCAGCTCTGCCAGCCCATCTCTGTCGCTCTACCGGGCCCAGGGCAGCACCATAGTGGCACCACTCATGCAACGTTGTGGGCGGCCGGCATCACCACAAGTGTGCCGAGCAGCCAAGACCGGGTGACGAGCCACAGCCCCCCAAAACCACCAAGTGAGCCCTTCGTTGCTCAGCTATAGCTCGGATCAGGTCAAGATCTGAAGTTGTTTGTATGGTTTATGGTACACTTTTCCAACCTATATGATTCACTTGTTCAGTGAGTTTGGATATGCTGCCAGATTGTTTCCAACCTATATGCTTGACCTATATGGCTGTGGGTCGAAACCCTGTACCCCTGGTTCCCCATCATTAACCATTGTTTCCCTTATTGTTGGTCATTATCCACCATGATTGGTTGGTTAATATTGACCCATAGCCATATGATGGTTTCCCAAAACAGGGGTACCCCTAAATCATCCATTATTCATTATTTATAGTAATAAACCAACCATCTTGGGTACCCCTATTGTGAGAAACCACCATATGCTTAAGCCATTCTATGTTCCATGAGTTGTGGTGACACCTGGTGATCCCTCGCGGTGCCAGGTCGCTGTTCATGGATTCGTCCAGGCAGGTCGTCTGGAAGCAGCGGGAGTCGAACGACCCGAGGTGTACCCAGCATCAACGACCACCAAGGATGAGGGGTTGAACCACCACATGGTGGTTTCTGAGACTAGGGAGCCCCAAAGTTATGTAACTTTGGTTGGTTGATTCTTTATAAGTTGATAATGGATGAAACCATCCTGAAGCAAGATTCACCAGCATCATCAGCATCATCCATCCTTAAATCTGATCAATCTCTATGAAGCATCATTCAGCATCAGTTTTCAACCATGAGTTCAACCATCACTTTTTAAAGTTCTGTTTGACCATCAGTTCAATCGTCCAATGGTTCCCGGTCCTCAACTTGCACCTGGCCCAGTGAAGTAATTGCGCCTAACAATCGTTGATTCAATTGGTGGTTTCTCAAAATAGGGGGCCCAAAAATTGGTTGGTTTATTACTATAAATGGTTAATAATGGATGATTAGGGGGGTCCCCTATTTTGAGAAACACCCAATTGGACTATGCTGATTATACAGGCAACATGATCAGATAGATGCCCTCCGGTAGCTGACTAGCTGGAGAATCGCCCAAGCTTTTCTAGCCTGGGAAAGTATCCATCAAAGAGTTCCATTGCCAGGCTATCAAAGGGTAAGGGTGATTCAGTAAACCTGAATATAGCTTGGCTATAACTCACTGTGAGAAGCACTTTCTGGTAAGTGAATTGGTTGGCATAAACAAAGGAAGGTATCCCCTTGTCTTTGCTGGTTGCTGACAAGGCAATGCTGGACGGTTTGGCCAGATAGGCTCTTAAGTCACCAAGAATTACCAACAAACAACTATAACTTCAATGTTGAAGTCATGTAACTGGTATGTCCATTGGTTAGCCATATTATTGATAAGTATTGTCATTGACTCAGTTATTAATGGTGAGTCATCAATCGCAATAACCCTCTTCACCATCCTCAAATCAGTTGTGCTGCTCTAAGCACAAACCATCTATCGAATGATCAGGGTCCTATCATACCTCAGCCGTCACTTCGTAGTTTGCCCCCCAGCGTATTTCCTCGGATACCAGTTGTCGAAGCAGTGCAATGTTGGTGTAGCGCCAGTGCCGTGTTTGTACGTTCGGCGATCATTGGCAAAGATCATCACAGCCATAAGACCAATGACAACGACAACAGCGACAATTCGACAACAATTATCGCACCGATGCCAACAACAACAACAACAACAACAACAACGATAACAACAATTAGAACAACAATAACAACAATAAGCACAACAATCAGAACAACCACAGCCTGCTTCTGGTCATGTCAGAGCAACCCACCAACCCAGGGCCGTGTCGACGTGTCGACCTGCATCCGTCCGTAGATCCGCGCGTTGCTCCGGAGACTTTGGAGGTTGCACTGCCGGGAATCCTGCACCAGGCCTCGGAAGGTGGTCGGTTCGCCATGATGACAGCGGTTATCTGATATCGCCGGTGCTATGATAACAACAACCTTAAGAATAACATATGGACCAACCAACCAACTAATGGTGGTTAACTAGCTGGTGAATGGTTATTAATAGGGTGTATCAAGGAACAATACTAGGGGATATACCAACTATATGGCTATGGGTCAATATTAATCAACCAACTAATGGGGATATTCCTCAACAATGATAGGGAAAACGAGTTGGTTAGTGATGGGGGAACCAGGGGTACGGGGTTTTGACCCACAGCCATATGGTTGTTGCTCAAAATGGGGGTACCCCCAAATCATTCTTTCATCATATTTAGCACTAGACCAACCTTTTGGGGGCCTCCCTGTTTTGAGAAACCACCATAAGGAAAATTCAAAAACCTATTAGTCCGGGAGTGGAGTTCTTGATATTCATTTGGATTGTGATCACAGAAAAATCGCATTATCCACAAGACCTCGGTCAGTTTCACGTCCTTCAACAAAAATTTGCCATCCCAGAGTTTGGCTGAATGGAAGCCTCCTTCCAGTTGGTTCTACCCTGAGAATAGTTGTCCAAACAACTGGTCGGTTAACCATCACTAGCCATCATTGATCATCATCAACCTTAGATGAACCATAATGAACCATCATCAACCATCAACTAGCCATCACAACCATCAATTAACCAACATGAGTTCGTTGTTAACCCTTCGCAACTATATATTATTGTTGGTTCTTATCCCCCATCAATAACCATCATTAGCCATCACAACCGTCACAACCCAACACGAACGGTCACTCACCATCATGAACCATACTTGATCCACCAGTTCCGTATCGGTTGGGGAACCCTCTCGGCTGACCTGGTGAAACCAACAGGCGAGCAATCATGATTTTACCATGCAATATCCCCCCAACTTTCCATGGACCTTGCGGTCGATCGTTTTCGATGTGGCAGGGAAACCAATCAACCATAAACAACCGATGAGTCGTCGAGCTGCAGCTTCTTATTGGCAAACCCCCACTGTTACTTCATAGGGCTATGGGTCGAAACCCTGTAACCCTGGTTCCCTATCATTGACCATTGTTTTCCCTACTATTGTTGGTGATTATCCGACTATCATTGGTTGGTGAACTGCTTGATCCATAGCTTCATATTCCCCACTTGTTCATCCGCAGAAGGAACGGCTGCTCAAAGCAGCTTTGGGTGCATCGCAGTGTGGCGGTGGAGCGCTTTACACCAAGACATGTCCTGCTCAGCAGCCCAGTTGCAATCCCCCTCTTCGTTCCGCCAGGTCTCTTCACCTTGGGATGCCACCGGAAAAGCCGGTGGCATCAACGACAGGTCGACAGGTGATGATATCAGGCCCAACGAAAATGATTTCAGATGATTTCAGAAGTTTTTTCTAGAAATTTTAATCGGACGAATGGTGCCTTTGCCTGCAAATGAATGAGCTAATCTCAAAGATATACGATGGGATACCTTTCCACCACATCTGGTGAAACCAGGGATGCTGTAACTCCATCTGAAACCCTTGCAACACCCTGACACCCCTCTACCTTGCTCAGTTGATGCTGAGAATCCCGGCCCTGCACATTTATGACCACTCAGGCAAGAGTAGTCCGGCCAATATTCAACGAACACTCTTTGGTACTCAATCATAGCAACGGAATATATGCTTTCATCGAGAATTGAAGGACTATCCAGCCAGCTATGTCGCTTTACCATATTATGTTTTCGATCATAATAATTACTTGTTCAGCTCTTATGGGTTGGTTGTGTACTTTGAATGACTAGCTAGCAAAACTGCTTGTGTGATGTAGTTTCAGCTATAACAGCCCCTTCTCGGCTACTAGTACGTCGGTTGAAGGTGTCCAAGATGATCATTAAACAGCGAGATATCCTATAATCAATCCTAAATGTATGTAGCTACTCAACTATGATTACTCATAATAATCAAACATCAAATCACACATCAGAAGATTTACTACCTCTATTGCTGCGTTGATCAACCACCAAATATGACCAGACCAACAAGCTCCGTGGAGGGAAAGCCGAGCTTGGCCTAGTGGGCATAGCTGGCAGGGCACCATCGACAACCATTTCAGCTCGTCAAGGTCTTTCCCTCACTATGGTGATCGGTCATCCGAAATCATGGTGAACGAAATCATATCAAGCACCAGTGTAAAGATTGTTAAATCCTGTTACAGTAAATCATGGTATGAACCACCTTCAACCATGTCACCACTGTTAAAACCCCGGAGAGAGACCGCATTGTTGGTGGGCATCCAGTCTTCTTGGCAAATCTGCTGACAACACTCTGACCTATTGGGAAACCGCACCATGGGGCCGTGTTTGAAGCTGATGATTGGCGCACTGACAGCCGCCTACAGAGGTGGCGCATCAGGGACCCGCAGAGATCACAACTTGACGACTGTGACAGGGGGGGAGATACACAATAAGTTGGTGGTTGCCATCCCAAAGCTATTAGCTAATCAACCAACCATCACGGACCATCCCTAAATATTGGGGAAAATTCACAACATATCTAAAACATTCTGAAACCACTAGCCAGATCTTTCAGTGGTGGAAAGCAGCTAGTAATGAGTAATGGTGGATACCATAGAGGAACAGCAAAGGTCTGAGGGACACAAAGATACGATGATGGAAATAAAACCAACGGAGATAAAACTACACCGAACGTCGGGCTGCAAGAGCTTTGGTTCCACCTAGGTGGCAGGTGGTTGTCTATAACGGCTCATAATAACTGATAAAAAGCCGCTTAGTACTCGGAAAAAATGAGATCCATGACTAGTAGCAGCGAACCGTGCAAAATCTTTCCTTGTGACATAGTGCCTGTGGCGGCTAAGGCCCATCCGGACCCATCCGATGGTCACCCTATGGATCCTTCAAAACTGCAGGGAGGCCCAGCGTGGTCCACGCTCCCAAGTCAGCAAGTCAGCTCAGCTCTGCTGTTCTTTCGCGAATCGGCCCGCACCCTTCCTCCAAAACCGTAACTAGCTCCCACAAATGCTCAGCAGATCGGGGAAAAAATGACTGCGGCTGCTGGAAAAAGTGCATACTCATTCAAAGGGGCACTGAAACGCACGTGCAATTGTGCAAAATGCGGAGAGAACGCACCGCCGGTGCCACTCCAGTGATTTGCAAACCCAACAAACAGTCTCCCAGCAACCTTGGGATACAGTGCATTTGAGACGTTAGATGGTCAATCTCCACTGCCAAGGGCTAAATAGTCAGTTTGGCACCTGGTGATTCGGAATTCAGCGGTGATGAAGCGCCGATCCGGCGGCTAGGCCTCCCTTCACTTGCTAATCGGTGGGCTGAGGTAAAGGATGGAAACTCAGCATGCCTAAAAATTACTGGCTCGAGAAGTTCAAGACTCTATGATGATCAGCGTGGTACATTGATTGTGATTCAGGTTTTTCACATATACATATATATATATATATAGATATGTATGCTGATGGATCCAATGGATCACTAAGAAACCATTATTGTTCAACTCATGGATCCAATGGTTCACTCATGGTGAATGATGTTTCAACATGTAGGAAATTTCCTTCAACAGGAAGTTTCCTGACCTACGAAACCCTTTTTCACAGCACCACACGATGTGTCAACGCAACGACAAGGCTCTGACTCTCGCTTCGTTGCACTGGGGGAGCCCTGAGAAACCAGCACCGATAGGCCCAAAAATGCCAAATAGCTGGTGAACATCACTTTAAAAAAATGGATCTCGCATTGTTATGGGTTTTTGTTGGTTATCTGTATAGAATATGGATCTCCCATTCTTATGGCTTCATGTTGGTGTCTTCTCCCATCATGCTTCCTTTTCATTCGCATAGCTGGTGGATGTTGGTGGCACACTTGGCTCAGCGTTCTCCTGTGTCCGCCGATGTCGATTACCGTGTCCCCTCGAGCCTAGAATTCTGGTGCTCATCAGGCGGTCGCAATGGTGTTGTTGGATGACATCACGTCATCGATGGCAGAAACAATAACCCATTTGGCGATGGGTCAATATTAACCAACCAATACTACGGGATACTGACCAACAATAATAAGGAAAACAATGGTTAAGTATAGGGGAAACTAACAATGACCCATTTGGGTGTTTCTTCAAATGGTTGGGACCCCCAAAAGATGGTTGGTTTATTCCTAAAAATGGTTAATCATGGATGATTTGGGGGTACCCCTATGACTTGAGAAACACCCATTTGCGAATCTGAAGTCATGATCTACATACCCAACTGGCGATAGTGCGGAACTCCTTCTGGCATCTGCTCGTGCTTTTCGGCCGATCAACAACACCATAGGCCAGCGTCATGGCCCATTCCAGCAGTCCCCCCGCGTCAGGCCCGTCGCTGGGTAGCGCCACGGCAAAAAGATTGACATTACAGGGGAGACCGCGAAAATTCAGAGTTTGCACAAAGACCAGTGCCCAGTTTCTTGCTCAAAAGCTGACTCCGTTGGATCGTTGACCAATAAAGAGCTGCATCTTGGGCACTGCTCAAATAGGCGCAATAGCCCTTGACTTGCAGCTTAAGCTTTGAGAAGGTTGCATTCACAGTGACGTAAGTCAAACGTATGGGTCAGGGGTCGACACCCCTGTGGTACCAAGCAAAAAGATAGTTAAGTACCTTTGTTTGGACGTTTGCAGCGAACCAATTTCATCCACTTTCAGGCTATCGTTTGGGGACTTGTCAAAAGCAATGTGGCTACTACTCGGGACCACAGCAACAATTGGTACATTTCAGTGTTGGAAACTTGTTACAGCTTGCTCTATGGTGTAGCAGACTGTCTTTGCTGATGATTGCTTAACTGCAAGTTACTCCACCGGCGCTTGGTGGCAAGGGCCACATGGCACGCCTCAGGTTCTTGTGGTGATCGATCCACCACCTGCACAGTTGCTGGTGACTCAAACAGCCGCAGCTGCCATTTTCAACCATGACTGGTTGGTGGTTGAACTGTTGAACCACCGCATCACGAATAATATGCGCAAGTCAACCAACCCATCATTTGTCAATACATTTAGTGAAAATACCAAAAATGTCAATCAAAGCCACCAACGAAATGACGAGGTGTTGCTCCCAACCACGCTCCCGCCGCCATGTCATGGTGGAGAACCCACCCCTTCGCCCCGCGCCTTTCTTGGCGCCTTGAAATTTCGTCTTCAGCACGTCCACCCTCTTCTGAGCCACCAGAGATGCCTTGGCGGAATCCAGTCCTTGGACGGCGTTGCGGCTAGGAGTTCCCCCAGCCGCGCGCCCTGGAGATGTCGGGAGTCCTTAAGGAATGGATCTTCGCTGTAGCAAACATGATCGACTCACATCAACTCAGGCATTTGATGGTTTTTCAAGTCATAGGGGCACCCCAAATCATCAAATGTTAATGGTTTGCAGCAAACCAGCCATTATTAGGGCCCCCCATGGCTTGAGAAGCCACCATTTATATTCTTGGTATCGAGCACAGTCCAGCCTGACAAGCTGGTGGCCTTTGATGCTGACCTAGTGGCTCCAGCATCAACCACCTGGTCTAACCATGCTATTAAATCATCCCTGATTGATACTGGGTATAGCTGGGTAAGTGCTGCACCTGTTCGCGCCATCAACAGCTTCCCCGTCGTGGTTGGCTGAATCATAGCCTAGCCTTGGCAGTGACCACACCAGGAAATAGCATCGTAGAGGTGAATGGCGAAACAAATCGTGTCCAATCCACTTTGTATTCGGTCACATCTCCGTCGTTGATGACAGTGTTGCTCATCCCTTCGTTGATCAGGCCAGATTCTGAGCCATAACCAGTACCCAACTTGATGACTATAGTGCTATTATCAATCTAGTACTGCTATAGATCTGCCCTCCCAATCTGCTGCCGGCCAAGCTTCCCAGCCCCTGGAAGACCTTGGATGCAAAGCTGTCCGGGTCCCGTGGCGAGATGACCAACGACTCCGCAGGACTTTCCTTGCGCCGCAGCCGTGTCGGTCGCTCCTTGGGCCCGTCCGCTCCGAAGTCGGTCCCCGTGCTGCAACGGCGCACTTTGGGCCCGCTCCCCGCGTCGCTGTCACTGTTGAGCTCTTTGCCTGGGCGTGGAATCTTGGGTTTTTTTGATGTGTCAACTATCTTTGGTTTTAGAGATGTGAAAAAACTGGATTTTGTAAGATGAATGATCTTTTATGAATGTTACATCTTAGAAGTCGATCTTTTACATGATGAAAATGAATATTTATCGATACATTAAGAGGAAAATTAATCAATAAACAGCTGTGTTTGTAATATAAATGTCACATTTCAAATCGAGATTTGGCGGTTTCTTAAAAATCTCAAA
Source organism: Symbiodinium kawagutii (assembly GCA_009767595.1). NCBI lineage: Eukaryota > Dinophyceae > Suessiales > Symbiodiniaceae > Symbiodinium > Symbiodinium kawagutii. The sequence goes on from VSDK01027342.1 coordinate 62,208, forward strand.
ATGGGGGTACCCCTAAATCATCCAGCTTACTAATCATTTATAGTAATGAATTCCAACCACTACAGTTGGTTCATCCCTATAATTTCTCTTTTCCGACTGTTGAGAACCATTGACGATAGCTGCGTATTGACCATTCATAGGAATAGACCATCCATAACTTTGGGGTGAGAACCACCATCTTCCTGCTACCCTCTGGTAAACTAACCTGGCAATGGAAAATCCACCATAGAAATTGGTCTTTCCCTGGGTTTCAGTCTAAAATAAATACGGGCGCTTCTCAAAATAGGGGTGCCCCCAAATCATCTAGTTATTAACCACTTACAGTAATAAGCCAACCATAACTTTGGGGCTCCCTATGGTTTGTGAAAAAACCACAAAAATGTGTCTGTACATATATATATATATACAATATATATTTATTTATTTATATTTAAATATTTATATATATATATATATATATACATATAACCCAGCCTGGTGAGCAGTATCCCTGGTCAGCATCAAAACCACCAGCCAGATATGGTCCAAATCCACGGCCAGGTCATTGCCAGCGGAGCCAAGTCACTGGGAGAGGGGCAGCTGTTGGAGCGATTGATCTGTAGCCTCGGAGTGGTGCTGGGCAACGCGATGCAAGCCATGGTGGTCGTGCATCCATGTGCTGAAAAATAATGGTGGCGAATGGTGGTTAATGGTGATGAGTGGTGGTTAATGAAGGTGAAGGATGGTTAAGCATGGTTCATGATGGTGTATGATGGTTTATGATCCTATGATTTGCCATAAACCACGGCTTAATGATGACCAACGAGGCTTTGTCATGGTCAATGTCGTGGTTCAATCATGGTTGGACAATGCTTAGATACTCATCAACGAGGTGCTGCTGAGGTGTGATGAAGGGTAGACAATGGTAACATGATGATTGATCATACCTACTAATGGTTCAATGGGTGAGAGTCAATTGACCAATTGATGTCAATGGTGACATGATGGTTCGTGAACCAGTGATGGGCGAGAGTCAATTGATTGATCTTGGCTCATAGTGTTTTCAAATGGTCAATCACAATTATGGGTGGTAAAGGGTTCACACCGGGGACCATAGCCAACACTGAAGATTCACAACTTCAATTCCGAATATTTCACATGTGTAACTATCAGCCCGCTTTTGGTTGTGAACTGACCGACTGATCCACAGCTGTGGTTGTGAATGGAGTGGTTCGGATGATCATTGCTTCACTATGGCTTTCATCCCTTAAGGCCCTAGGAGATTGGTTGGCTTATTGATGGCTGTTGGTGGCTGTTGATGCTTGATGGTAACTGATGTGGTTGTTTCTCAAAATAGGGGTACCTAAAAATGCTTGGTTGATTACTACTAGTGGTTGATATTGGATGAAAACTGGGGGGTCCCCTATGACTTGAGAAACAACCATGTGGCAGTGGGTCAGTTCAGTCCCCCTGGTTCCCCATCATTAACCAGCTCGTTTTCCCTACAAAATGGTTGGTTAATATCCCCCATGGTTGGTTGGCTCATATCGGTCCAGCTCGCCATATCTCTGTCTGCTATTGCCGAGTCTTCCTCAACCGACCGGGCTCCACCAGTGGGCTCCACCTGGCTGCTGCATGCGCCAAAACACGGAGGCACCGGGGTTTCGTCGGACACAGAGCTGCCCTCCGAAATGATGGGTTCCGGCACCTGAAAAGTGTACTGCGGCGTTCGCCTGGCAGGGGAAGCCATGGGGAACCCAGCTGCGGTTCCAACAACACGAAAGCTGGTGCGCACCCGAAACGGACATGCTTGGCCTCAAGGTTTCGTCGCTCAGTTGATTTGGTGATTTGGGTGGTTCTGAAGTCATGGGGCTACTCCTAAATCATCCACTTCCTTTTGAGAACAAGCCAATTTTATGGGTCAAATGTATCATTTGGATTTTCTTGAAAATAGGGGTACCTGGCTTATCAACCATGTACAGGAACAAACCAACCATAACTTTGAGGGTCCCAAACTGACTTGAGAAACCACCATATAGTTGTTGTTTAACCACTATTGTTGGTGATTGTCCTCTACTAATCCCTACTATTTACCAGTAAAATCTCTATAAATCCACCATATAGTTGATGTTAAATCATTGTTGTTGGTTATCATCCCCTATCATTACTAACCACTTGCAGGAACAAACCAACCATAACTTGGAGGGTCCACCCATATGGTTGGTATAACCACTATTAGTGTTGGTTTTTATCCCCTATTATCAAACATTTACCAGCTAATTAACCAGCTAATTAACCATTAGTCATCAACCATTGTATAACCATCAGTAACCATTCTTCACCATTATAACCAACCATAGCTGATTAACCCCATTATCAACCATTAACCAGCTATTTAACCAGTTTTAACAAGAGATAGCTTGTGATTTACCAGTATATTCCCTATCAAACCACCAACTGACTCCACGTCGTTTTCGAAGATCGCGGCCTCTGCACTTCCTCCACGGTCTCAAGATCACCCGAGGCACAGGGAGACAAGGTATACATAGGCACCTCAGTGCGCAGCCGCACACTGACCTCAAAACAGGTGGAGAAACAGAGATAGACAGGTGGATGGATGGATGGATGGATGGATGGATGGATGGATGGATAGATAGACAGATAGATAGACAGATAGGTAGACACAGTAGATAGATAGATACTGTAGATGTGCTACCAAAAATGTTCAAGTGTTCAATCCACGCTGTCAAAAACTTCGCCGCCAAAAAAATGCCCAGAAATCCACAGATTTTTTATACCTGAAATCCACCTGCCCAAAAAAAATGACCAGAAATCCACCTGCCCAAAACATCTCATGGCTGTGAGTCAAAACCATGTACCCCTGGTTCCCCTATCATTAACCATTGTTTTCCCTATAGTTTGTTGGTCATTATCCACCATGGTTGGTTGGTTCATATTGACCCATAGCCTCATGGCGCCCCAGCGATTTCCCACGGCTGCCACCGGGTCACTCCCACGGGCACCGCCAGGTGCTGGCGCAAGGCCGCCGTCTGCTGCGCCTGCTTCGACGCCAGCGCCGCCTGCGTCGCCGAGGCGCCGGAGCGCTCGGAGCTCAGCGTGGCGCTGCTGAGGCTCTCGCGCAGGTCTTTGGCCTGGCGCCAGTGGCGGGTTTCCCAAGGGGGTTTGAGGGGGGTTCCCAGGCATTTCCCAAGGCTTTCCTAGGGTTTCCCAGGGGTTTCCCAGGGGTTTTCCCAACAGTTTCCCGACAGTTTCCCGACAGTTTCCCGACAGTTTCCCAAGGGTTTCCCAAAGGTTTCCTATGGGTTTCCAAGGGGTTTTCAAGGGTTTCCCTGAAGGGGTTCCGAGGTAGGTTTTCGCGAATGCCGGAAAAGCCGATGAAAACCCGATAGTTACCTGCATTTCCTACCCAACAATAGAAAAGCCTATGGTATAGAAAACTGTCCTACCAAACTTATAGTTTTTGTATGGTGAGAGCCTACGGAGGACTAGTGACTCGTGGTTAATGGTACGAAAAGCTATAGAAATCCGCCCTGGGAAACCCTGGGAAACCTGCGAAAAGCATATGGAGGACTAGTGGTTAGTGGTGATGATCAATGGTTGATGATCAATGGTCGTTATGGCTAATCAGTGATGGTTAACAATGTTTTCCTATGGAACCCTAAAAAAAAAGTGTAGAAATCCCCGCTGGGAAGGTTTGGGAAACCAGCTATTTCCGTGGTAAATCCCTATCAATCACCTTGTTTGAAGGGCAACCTGGCGAAACCAGCTGTTTCTATGGTGGATTCTCCAGGTTAGTTCACCTAATGTCAATCTCTCTGGGTGTTTGCTACCATCGAATCATGGCTGCTGGGTGCAGGCAGTGCTAGCCTTGACCCCCACCATAGGAGTTGAGGCAGTCAGCTGCTTCAGTATGTCCCTGGCAGGCCCTGGGTAGAACAAGCATAGCTACCTCAAAGATAGTTATCCCACAATAGCCACCATAGGTGCCTTAAAGAAGTTGGTTGACACTTGGTTCCCCTCTCATGAAGAACGCGAAAACCTGTGCTGGTGACTCCCCGGCTTCCCGTTCTAGTTGGTTGCCCTCTCATCAACCGGCTCATGAACCAGTTCAGGGCCTTAAGGGCAGTCACTCGACCACGCCCAGCCGATTGGTCGTTGTTGGTGCTTCGAACTTGTGAAACTGTTCACTGAAAGCCTCTGGATCCATGATAACCAACATCAATATCATCCGGTACGGTGGTGCAACGAACTATGCATCTGGTGAGGATAGGATAGAATCGGATAGAACATCCCACTGTGAGCAGTTTCTGACGTTTTTCAACCGCACCAACAGCAGCTGGACACTACTGCTGTGCCACCTGGTCTGCCAGCTTCATCATGTCTTTCCTTGGGGCGCAGCGTTCGAAGCCCGGAAATTGCTGGCTTTTTCTGCGGGGTGTGGTGGTTTTGAATCGTTTCTAGTGGTTTCTAGTGGTTTCTAGTGGTTTCTAGTGGTTTCTAGTGGTTCTAAATGGGCTTTATAGTGGTTTCTAATGGTTTCATAATGGGTTCTAATAGTTTCTAATAGTTTCGAATCGTTTCGAATGGTTCGCAATGATTGCTGTACATCAACGCTGGGGATTGCATGGAAAATCGAAGGGGTACATTCCAGGCAAAGTAAAGTTTCGCCTTGGAAGGCCGACCCCATATCCCTACACTCTTGGCTCGCAGTGGATCCATCATAAACAGTTGGACGTGGTCATTTTCCGAACGCAAGCCATGGCCGCAAGCCATGGTGGCGTCTCCCCTACCAGTCGTGATCCACCACACCTGAGATCACCAGCGTCACCAGGCTCCGCCAGGCTCCACCAGGGACCACCACAGGGACCACCAGGGACCACCAGGGCCCCACCACCGAGGTGCTTCAAACAGGCGCGGTGCCGAATCTCCGTGGCGAAGCTCTGAGCCTCCTCGCTGCTGGCGAAGCACAGCCTCTCTCGAGCTGTGGCGCCAGCGCTGGTTGCACCCAGGGATCGATGGACCGACGCGACGAAACGAAGCATCAACTGGAACTATGGTGGATTGATGATTTGATGATTACTTGAGGAAAATCAAATCATATAGTCATCAACTGGATTTTGATCAAATCATGGCTTCATGATTCGATTTTACTGGTTTGACTATATGTGCTTAAAGTTCATTTTTGTTTTTGCTACCTGTGCTTACTGTTTGTAATCTCGACATACACCAGGAGAAGCAACAGTTTCAAAGCTATGATTTTAGAGAGGCTTCATATTCTACGAACAGTTTTTTGTTGATAAACCAGTATCGTAGACTAACAGTAGACTATCAGAAACTGAAAGTTACATGACTACTGGTCAACCTTGCTTGGAATTGCAGAATACTGAGGTAGTCGACACTCAAAAAATGATGATCGGGATTCAATCCTAGAAAAGGGCAGGTAACAAACCGTCTACTGTATTGTTTGTGACAGGGGTGGTGATGAAAAATGTAATGGGTCAAAACCTACTACCCCTCGGGTGCAATCATTAAACAGTGTAATCCTGATTCTTGTTGGCTATTATCCCCTATTATTCCTAGTCCTGTGTGTTGGAGGTATTACGGTTCATCAAGGATGAGATGACTGATGAACCCTGACCAGGTCGACAGCAGCTAGTCAACTTGTCAGTGTGGAGGTTCATTATTGTTAAGACTAAGACATAGAAATGGCTAACAAGTCACCATCATGTCAGAGTTGGTTTATGGTGGAGACAGTGGTTAAGTATCAGAGTAGTTAATGATGATAACTGACCAAGCCATCTACCAAATTCCAATATTCATGTTTCTGACGCCCCCGTACCCCCTTTATCAATGCTGGGATGGATTTTGCTGTGTTGCCAGCCTTCAAAAAAACACTGCCGTGTACGTTCAGCCTTCTCAACACATGTCTAGCCAGCATGGAAATGGGGGTGTGAGGGGGTAGCATACACATGTTGTACAAGTTACATCGATGGCATTTTTTGGAAGATCCCGGGATGTTGATAAACCATACTAACACAACCACCAATGTTCAGGAATACTGGCTTGGATTGGCCAGTCGAATTTGATATACTGTACAGTCTTTAATAGCATGTGTCTGGTGAACAAAACCACCAAAACCACCATGTGGTTGGTCAGTAGTGCTTGGTTGACCAACGAATATTGATTGACATTAAGATTTAATACTAGTCAGTGATTCGCCACCACTTTGTCATGGTTTAATGACAGTTTCCACAGCCTTTCACTTTGATGAGACCTAGTCCATGTAACGAGTTATAACCCCGATAAAACCTTAAACAAAAGCTTATAAAGCCTTATAAAATCCGCAAAATACTTTCAAAAATCCATATAAAACCCTGAAAAATCCATACAACACCCTTCAAAATCTTCATAAAGCCAAAAAAAAGTTTTACAAAACCTTATAAAATCCCTCTACAAACTTTAAAAAAACCTAAAAAATCCCTCTAAGACCCCGATCAAACGATAGCCATAAGCCCTACAAAACCCCCACGAACCAGCTTCGTGGTCATCGATCCAGCGAGTTGCTGGAGTGGGTCCCCAACCAGCAACGCCACTGAGGCGTACAAGTCCTGGCAGCAGTCGCAGCCAGCGCTCTGGAGCCATCGGTTGCTGTGAACCCCTTGGCTTAATAAACTCCAAGGGGTCATATGGTGGTTGATTAGCTGGTTAATCGTTGATAGGGGATTATAAGCAGCAATAATAGGAGCTGTACCAGCCATATGGCGGTTTCTTAATGCTTTTGTAGGGGATATCAATAATAAATAATAGGGATAAATACGGGATAATAACCAACAATGACAGTTAAACAACTGCTACATGCTGGTTTCTCAAGCCATAGGGGTACCCAAAAAATGGCTGGTTTACTTACTATAAGTGATTACTATTGTATGATTTGGGGGTACCCCATTTTCAGAAACCACCATAAAGGGATTATAACCATGAATGATTCATAATCAGGGATCATAATGGTCAATGATTTACCTTGGATTAAGAGATTGCGTAGGCTTATGGTGGTTGATATATAAGCATTGACTACGGGGATAATAACCAACAATAGTGGTTAATTCCATAGGTTTATTAGTTGGGGGGATGGGCCATCTTTAACGGAAACCAAGGCTTTGGGGGACACCACCTTTAATCAACCAGGGGTTTTACTACTCAAGGGTTGGCATTAGTTGATGGTCAAGCATGGCTAGCTATTTTTTAACTAGCTGCTTAGTAGTAGTAGTAGTAGTAGTAGTAGTAGTAGTAGTAGTAGTAGTAGTAGTAGTAGTAGTAGTAGTAGTAGTAGTTACTTGGTGGCCAATATCGGGTAACTAACCATGCTTGGGGTTCAAGCTACCGGTTCGTACTAATGGCGATATCCCGTTAGAAGCTACATTAGAGGTTAGCGACCATGGTTACTTCACCTATTCATCAATGGTTTAACCCACGAAAAGGATTGGTACAAGTCCATAGTTGCGTTCACCATGAAGCAGGAAATTATGCCGGAAAGTAGCTTACACACGATCATTTGTGGTGGTTTTCTGGTTGTTTTGTGTAATTGGATCAGTTACCATATGCACGTCTATACCATGTGCATGTATATTCTAATAATGCGAATGTGTCTCTGAATGAAGCGGTAGTCTCCCTGCAACAAGCTATAAGTTGCCTCCATCGCCGCTCGCACACGTACACAACAAAGAGGCATGTGCATTGATACATGCATGGGGCTGTTTTATCTATTCACATGTAAACAAACGTACATATAGAATCCTAGAGACGTGTGATATTTACGTTTATACATTTCAAAGATGTGTAGTAAATGTAACATCTATGCGAATCTTTCTAGACGCATATACGCAAACAAAGAATGTCCGACACTTATATCTATATATTCATGTAATTATGTATATGTGAAGGCAGAGAGAGAGAGATGCATATATAAATCGATTAATCAATAAATTACTTACAACTAATTATGTATCTAGACATTAGACTACCTATATATAAATAATATAATATAATATATATATATATATAAAAATTAATATAATATATATATACACTAAATAGTAATATAATTATAGATACAAGCAAAAAAAAAATATATATATATATATTATACATATAAACATACATACATACATATATATATATATATATGTATATACACCATTTATACATTCGCATCCACATCGCTTGAATTCCTGCTCACCCTTCCCCAGGGTCCTGGACAGACACGTGTGCAGATTCCATGAGCCGTGCCTCTTCCACAAAGCGGCCGCTCAGCACCAACCTGATCGCACAGCCATAGGTCTGTGGTTGCGGGGATAGTTCTTACCGTGATTGAACTATCGTGAACTATGGTGGTTGGTGAATTATGGTGGATTACCTTGCTTTAATGGTGCTCATAAAACTAATGAATCGTAAATTCCGAGCGAACAAAATGAAAAAAATACCCGTGGATACAAGCGTTGTCATTGGTAAAAGGTTGGCAAATCCAAACGTTAGAAATCGTCTCATGGTAACTTGCAAGAATGTGAAACATGAACACTGGCTCAACATGAATAGGTTTTTAAGCTAATGGTCTAAGACTTCATAGTCCGCAATACTCCATTCAGAACAGACAAATGGGAATGGATTGCCGCTATTACCAAAGGAGTAAAGCCACTTGTCGTCAATGGGAATACAAATTCAATTCGCACTGCCAAAAAATTGAATCCAGCAGGGAATGTTATTCCTGCTACTCCTCCTGCTGCTGCTGCTCCTCCTACTACTACTACTACTACTCCTACTACCACCACCACCACCACCACCACTACTACTACTACTACTACTAAGTTAAGACATGCCATCTGGAAAACTAACATAACAGTGAAGAATCCACTATCTCTAGTTAAACTTCCTATGGAGATGCTTCAATACTATATTGGGCTACGACGGGGTAAGTGTTTTAACGATGCAAAGGCAAAATCTCGTATCATGGGGTTCGTGTTCCTAACAAACCCACCCAGTTTGCATGTGGTAGCGCTGCCTAGCTCCCCACTCATAAGCCGATCTTGGAGCCGGACAGGGTAAGCCTTCAGCCCTCCAGTGAGCCACTAGTCACTGATGAGTTGATGATGTGGTTGGTAAATGCTACCTGCAAAATGGGATGGTTTCCGACATATCATCCCTGAAAAAATCACGGACCATAGAAGATCATAGCATCGGCTCTTTACGGACTTTCACCATACATGGATAACCTCGTGCAATCATGCAGAAAGAAAAGCTCACTTCCAACAAAGGTCATAGATCCGCAACACTTGTGGATCTATCTGCTGCTCACAGGAAAAGCTGTAGCCATCTGGAGCCCTTCAAACTTCCAGCCAGCTGGGTCTCAGTTCCAACGAGTTGCAAGTCTCCAGCCATGCTTAGCACACAGGGACGCCACGTGAAGCCCACCCAGAGATGACCTCGTGAAAAAAGGCGTCACTGAGGACATCCCGTCGCTTCGTCCATGTCGATGTTGGGGAGTAAAAAAAGAACCGCAAGCAAAAATGATACAGGGTTGATGATGGTTGATGGTGGTTGATGGTTGGTGAAGGGTTGCTTGCTGGGTAAAATGTCAGTTGAAGTTGTTGTTGGTTGATATTGGTTAATGATTAATGATGGTCAAATGGTGGGTTGATGGTTGGTTCATGATGATTCATGGTGGGTTGATGGTTGGTCAAGGGTTGGTCAATGGGTAAAATGGTTTGTTGATGTCAGTTGAAGTTGCTGGGTGTTGGTTGATTCATATTGGTTGATGCCGGCTGCCAGGAAAACAGTGCCAAGCAAAACAATGTCATCACAAGAGCACTAACGATGATATCACGATGTACGCAAAAAAAAGACCACAAGGCTATCACAAGGACAATAGCCGCCAATTGACTGCAACTTGCAAGATCCTGCAACAAAGCATATCAAATGTATTGAACACCAGCCAAAACCAGCCATCTTTATACAGACCCAATCAACAGTGATTGTGATATTACAATACAAACGATGAAAGCTACCAATGAAAAATGGCCTACTATTGTCAACATCACCATCGAGCACCCAGGTTGGTATTCCCACATGCAGATCAAATTCCGTTAAAATCTCTTCCCCCTTGTGTCAGACCACCGCAGCCCTGTCGATTGGTGGGGCGGTATGCTGGGTCGGTCCCCAACGCGATGCTGGTTCTGTTGGTTAGCTTGCGGCTCTGGATGAATCATGGCTTCACCCATTGAACCCATGTCTTGACCATCGCCGTAGGAGAAATCAGGCCCGTTTTTTGAGGGGCAATCCTCCGATCTTTCATAAAGCCGGGGTTCTTAATTCAAGGTGATGGGTATGCGCTGGGTGTTTCCGATCATGTGAGCACTGAGATCTTTTGGCTTTCCGATTCTAAGCCTTTGTTTTGGGATCGTTTACGGACAACCCCCAAAACTTGTGGACTCAATGATTACAGCGGCCAACCAGGAAGTGTAGCTTCATTGGATCTTCTGGCGAACAATCGTTGCATGGCTCATCCCCAATTCTTCACCAAGCATTTTATGCTGGAAAATCCTCTGGAAAACCATGGATGCGCCCAGCAGCAGTTGAAGGTTCGCTCCGCCGCGTGAATCAAGGTCTGCTTGCGCAAGCCAAAGATTTCCTGAGCGGAGCCATGGTGCTGGTCACGTCAGTCACTGGATCGTGTCACGTCGTGGCTGTGATGAATTGTCATAGGGAACACTTGGGCGAACAGTGAAGCCCCACTCACACAGGAACTCGAATCTTGCTCAGTTGGAGACCTCACTGGTCACTGACCTCAGTGGTCCTTCCTACTTTCCTTCAACTTATGGCTCACTTGCGTAGTTTGCTTAGCACGTATTGGCCAGTACTTCATAGTTGCTACATGACTCCGACCGAGAGAAAAAAATGAAAAGGACGCCAACAAGTCTCCGATTTCTGTGTAGTTGTTCTTTTGTTTTTTGTACTATCGATCCGCTTGAAGTTGCAATCGGACGCTGGAATACACTCTAAACTGCACCAACCCATCACTGGTGGTTTGGAAGAATGGTCCCTTCCAAAGGGAGCCCCAGCCGTTCCAACAAACGTCTCAACCAAGGGAGCCCGCACGGGTTCCAAGCGGCCAGCACTGATCGCCCCGCACGCGACAGCTCCGCGACGGTGGCTGCTCCAGCTAAAGCGGCCGCAGCCGTGTAGCCGGCGGAGACGGTGATGAAAACCATGGCGAGCGAAGGCAGAGAACAGTTGGGTTCGGCCGATCTGAGCGAAGCGAATGTGATTTGTCAAGAAAAAAGTGATTTTGACAAATGAATTTGATTCGTTGCGAGTCATCCGTTTTTCTTCGAGTTGAATTGGTCACTCAGTGGCTCACAGCTGCGGGCAAAGAAGTTTCGTTGAGACTGCACCACGAATCGGCACCATCTAAGGCTTGCTGGTATGAGTCAATGATCATAAGAATGCGTGTCTGTGCATGAAAGTCCCCATATGTATGTAGCTGCATGTGTGCACATATGGGAGTTGTCAAAACAACTGACCCCGCTCTGCGTGTTAGTCTCGAAGGTATGTTTCCGGGGCATGTTTCACAGTATGTTTCGCAGGTATGTTTTGTAGGTATATTTCGGGGTAAGTTTCGCACCTGTCAAACATGCAAGTCTTAGTGCTTTGAGCAATCAGTCAATCAAATCAAGCAACCAATCAATCAACCAACCAATCAATCAATCAATCAAGCAAGCAATCAATCAATCAAGCAATCAATCAATAAATAAGTCACGAATTATCAACAGCGATCATCATCATGACCATCAACCATGAATTGTCAAGCATCATCATCAATCATCGACAGCAGCAGCAACCATGATCATCACCACCATCATCATCACCACCATCATCATGGCCAATCATCAAGAATAATTATCAATCATCAACAATCATCGACAATGATCATCAATCAAATCAAATTAGCAACAATCAATCATCATCAATCATCATCCTCAAAATCAACTTCAATCATCAACATCAATCATAATCGTCATGATCATCATCGTGATGATCAATAATGATCAATCATCGACATGATCAGTCATCAACAATTGTTATCAACCATCGTCAATCATCAACAATATTCAACAATCATCATCAATCATCATCAAACATCATCAATCATTCTCAATCCGCATTCATGATCCTCAAATCATGATCGATGATCATCGATGATCATTAATCGTCGTCAATGATCATCATCATTGATCATCATCATCATCATCATCATCATCATCATCATCATCATCATCATCATCAATCCTAATCACCTCATCTCAACCAACCTCTCTCTTCCTATGCCGTACCTCTTCTGGAAACTTCCACCACCGCCTTCTGCAGTCCACGTGTCAAACCACAAGCGGATTCTTCGTAGATTGCTTGCGATCTACCATAAAGTATACGGGGTTATTCATACGGATCTACCATCCACAATTGGAATTATTGCTATTCAAATCACAATTGTTATTCAAATCCCGCTTTGAACTTCAAACATCGGAATCTTTAGCATGGAAATCCTATGCCCAAAAATCAATCGGTTGCTGAAAAACTCGCTTTGTCTTCACCACCAAGCCCGGCGACTGCGCAACGTGGGGTTGACCGTTGGTCCCCAATCCCCAGGATCTGACCTGCCACCAATCTGCCAGTGGCACCAAAGTGTTTTTTTCCGCCCAGACGAAGTGGTGTTTGTATGTGTTTGCATCCAAAGGATTTCTCCAGTTATGCACCTACGGATTCCCAACCATTAGTGCAGGACAATAGGAGATGTTCACTGTGTCCCTCAGCGCAAACACTGGAATGAATAGTTCCTGAAGCAATTTGATTCTTGCACTAGTGACTAGGATTGGGGAAGTCAGTGAACATCGACTTTAAATCTCTTCAAAGGCTCAAGATGGCTCAAGAATTCTGTCACTGAACACTTGTGGCAGTGACTACTCTTGGCAGTTCAAACGTTGAGTCTGGATCAAACTGTCCTCAACAAACGCCCCGTCGGACGACGGAAAGTTGTCTCCCAGTCCCACTTCGTTCATTGGCTGCCCGAGTTGCGGGGCCGAACCGCCAACAGTGATGGTCAATCATCAACCGTTCGGATGACCATCAACCGAGACGTGTTTGATCCATGGCTCTGCAGTGGCTCTGCAGAGGGCAAAAGCACAAAATAATGAAGTGAACGAAACAGATCTCGCTGGTGGACATTTCACCCACGTCACATTTTTGTTGAAAAAATGTGAACGACTGAAATCGAAGCTGGATATGATGTGTCCACAATTGGAGTACCACCAACCCTCCCGAAAATGTGATCATTAAGGGAAACCAACCTGCAAGATGGGGGGGTGCAGTGACCCACCAATGGGAGGGGATGGACACCAAGTGATTACCAGGGATTGCAACAAGTATTCTCGCACAAGAACGTTCATCAAATACTGATGCGCATGGATCTGAACGGCCGTTTTTGGTTTACCAGCAATAACCATTAATTCAGCAGGACAATCCTTACCATCTGGTAAACCAATATGGCTCGCTGGAAAATCCACTATGAATGGATGATTTCCCAAGGTCTTCCATTGCCAAAATGGTGGATTTTCCAACCATGTTAGGGACTACCAGAGGGTAAGTGATCATGCCATTAATGTTAATTAGTTAATGGTTAATTGCTGCTGAATTATATAATGGTCAATGCTGCTTAATGCTGGTTAATGCTACTTAATGCTGGTTAATGGTTAATATCAATTGGTTAAGGGCTTCAAGGGGGATTCAAGGGGGCTTCAAGGGGGCTTCGAAGCTGAAGGCTTCAAGGGGGGCTTGAAAGGGGCTTAAATCTGAAAAACCTGGCCATGACTTCCCTGAAGCAATGGCTGAACCATGGGTCGGTGTTCTTGGTAGTTTCATCCCCGAACCTGAAGCCATTCACAGACTGCAAAGGTACGGCTCAGCCATTTCCCCGGTACTGGTAGATCCATTTGAATAGAGTACCCCAGTTTACTAGAAATAGCTTATGATCTATCCCAAATAAGGCTGGTTTATGAACTAATGGGTCTCCAAAAGGGTCCCCACAAAAAAAAAAAAAAAAAACTTTTTGGAGTGATGTTTTTTTCAACAAAGCCAAATGTTTTCAACATCATTTGGTCCAAACAAGTTCTCCTTTTTCAGTGGAATCAACATCCACAGCTTTGTCACAGCGCCTCAGAGGGCCTCATTTTGCGCCTGCGCTCTGCCTACAACGAACCAGCCTGAGAATTCGAATCATGTGATCGCCAATGAATATTCTGGGGGATTCTACGGGGATTCTGAGGGGATTGTAATCATTTGCAGGGGGATTATAATGGTTTGTAGGGGGATTATAATGGTTTGTAGGGGATGATAATGCTGTCCCCATTCTAAGGGGATTATACTCATTTGTAGGGGATAAGCAACTACTACACGGAGTTTCTGAAGCCAGGACTTGGGATACCCCAAAGCTATGATTGATTTATTCATAAACAATGATTAATATGGGATGATAACTGTGGGTACCCCTATTTTGAGAAGTCTCTTTGAGAAACACCTACTTGTAGACTTCTAGGGGCACAATTTACTTGCAAAGTCCAGCCGGCGAGATTTAAAAATTATAATTCATATGGACCAGCTTGCTGCGAGCCGGCTACACACACGGCCATTGCCCGACTCGTGAGCCCTGTACTTCGCTCCGTAGCTCGCCGCGAAGGGTCGGTGTCACACCCGTTCCACGTAGCCAACCGAGGAAGGATCGACAGTCACATCGTTCTGCGCATGGAACTCTTGGGTCTCTTCACCTGAGGCTGAAAAAAAACATCGATGGGTCAACCATATATAGCATGTATGCCATACATATCCCATTTATAATACACATACCATTTATTTATACCATACATATACCATTTATTTATACTATATTTGTACAATACATATATATATATATATTTATATATATATATGTATATATATATGTATATATCATATATGTGCCCTAGATAAATACCATACATCCTTAGCCATTTTTCGAAGATTTCAACCGGAAGCTTCCAACCATGACAGGTCCAACCATCGGTGGCACCGCTACAGGCCTTGATGGTAGCTACTGTTAACCTTAGAGCACTAGTAGCAACCATCACTTAACAGCTTAGTTGAACTCACTAGTTGAACCACCAGTAGCTACTAGTAGCTACTCATCATCACTATCTTGGTGAAGTTCGGGTGAGTTGATGGTGAAGTTCCGGTGGTTCAGTGTTGAGAATTCAGTATCAACAATTGAATGGTCAACCAGAATCGTACTCACTTGACCAGTATTATTGGGTAGTGTCTAGAGTTGCTATTTCAGTATGATTGTTTGCCAATGGCAATCATAATTGATCAGAAATCGACCATGAATGAACCATTCAAATAAACCGCTAGTGAATAGTTCATTGATAACTCAGTGATTGACCAATCACGAACAATTCATGAAGCATTGCTGATCCTGGTTGATTCACAACTCCAATGAGCTGATGAAACGGCACCTCAACTTGATAGCTCATTTCTGCAGTAAGTGATTGTGACTGTCACAATCCCTACTAGTCACCAGGAAGCCCCAGTAGTTCTAAGCACCACTCATTGGTGAAACCCATCTTGCTACCAGGAAAGAGCGGAAGGATGTTGATCATGGGAAGTCGTGCTCCGGAGGTTAGCAAACCCAGCGAAGGTACGCAGCCGAACAGCGGGCGGTTCATGGCTACATTTCATGTGGTCCTAAGACAATCAAGCCTACATAGCTTGTCCAAGTAGATATACTGTACACATATCTATAGAGATACCTGATACCAGTTGGGCATGTCGATCCATGACTTGACGGTCTGTCCAACCAGCCACTGCTGTGATTTACTGCTTGCCCCATGAAAATATTCATCGAGTTCGCTAGTTTTCCCTGCATAGTATTAAGCATTTTGCTATCGTCACTACTTGGATTTGTAGCTGGGGTTGTGACCATGATTATCACCCCCGACGTCGACATTCGGATGCAAGTTTTGTGGTGGTGCTGCTTTCTGGAGCGTGGCACTTCACCACAAATCAGTTTTGATTTGGCAGCCAGGGGTTCGCTTCGGCGTTTGCACCCTACTGTCGTTCAAACGTTTCTCTCTCTCTCTCTCTCTGTAACCATGATTATAAACCCTATCAGGTGGCTTATAACCCCTTTAACCATGGTTGGTTCCCAGTTGCTAACTGGGGATGCACATCCAAGTATTAACCATTACTGTCGATACTATACCATTACCATTATGACCATCTATCCTCATGATTATGAACCATCACTCTCATTACTCTTATTATCTGCATTGTAACCACTACTGTAATAGTAGCACCACGAGTTACCATCAACTCACCCATTCATGCACCGTCCATGAACAACTGTCTGTAAGGATTCTCGACATCGCACCTGACATCACTATTGTTACTATGAACCTGCCATCTCCCAAGGCATATCAAGATGCTTCATAATGCTTGGACCTCCCATGATACTTGGTGGCAGATCCCTTGCTAAAACTTACCGATTCTTTAGACTGGTCACAGTCCCAAACCGAAAATGTGATTCTTTAGTCGACATATATGGTAAATCTATCAAATCCCAAAACATCTACGTTAGAAGGTTGGATAACATTTACCAGATATAACCATGTTATAAAGCCCAAAAACATATAAATACATATAACCATATAGAACATTTCTCATATATAACCATACAAGCTCATGGGTTGGATAACATTTGCCATATATGCTGTGGGTCAGTTCACCCTTAGTTTCCCTGGTTCCCCTATCATTAACCATTGTTTTCTCTATGAAATTCTTGGTGAACCTATCCCCATGAAATTGGTTGGTAAATATTGACCAATGGCCGTATAGTTAGTACATATATCTCCTATAACTGTTAGTTATCATCCGCTATTATTAACCATTCACCAGCTATTATTGGTTGGTTGTTAGTTGGTCAACCATACATAGCCACCCAAACTCCAAGTTGGTGCCCATGCTCCCACGGCGGGTCACGCATCCCATCGCAGCAGCGAAGGGCGAGAGGTTCGTCGCGGCGGCACAGGGGGCAAGTGTTGGAGCTCCTGGCTCGAAAGTGAACTGTTTGGAGGTTGAAGCAATGTTTAACGATAACCAATGGTTATAACTAATAGTTCAATGGTTAGAATGGTTTTCACTAAATGGTTATAATGGTTTTAATATTAAATGGTTGTAACTAACAACTAATGATAAGCATTAGCTATCTAATGGTTATAACTCATGGTTTATTTAATGCTTAATCTAATACTTAAAATACTTAATATAAAATAGATGCAATCGACAATGCTTGATATTTCATGATGGTTAAAATATTAAGAGCAAAAATAAAATTAGTACTTGATATAAATATGCTTAAAAATTCATTCGTGGTTAATCTAGTCGCTATAGTAATGGTTAATAGCATATATAGCATTTAACCTGATGGTTACTAATGGTTAATCTAATGGTTATGTCAATACAAATATTGCAGTGGCTCATGACGATCATCACTGGTTGGAGTCTGAAGCTCAGTGCGATTTGGGCGGATTTACGGCATCGTGACTCGGCGGTCACAAAAGGCGGCCCGCCCCGCGAATTCCCTTATCATGAACCAGGTGGTTTTCCCTATGAAATTGTTGGTGAACTCATCCCCCATGAAATTGGTAAATATTGACCCAGCTCGCCATATACTTGGTATATCCTCTAGAATTGTTGGTGAACTCATGCCCCATGAAAGGCTGGTTGGTTGACTGCTTGACCCAACTCGCCACTTGAACAGCCACCGTTGCTGCCAGCCGTTGGTCCTCAGGCGTGATTTGCTCTGCAATTCCTTGCTCCACCAGCCATAGATGCACTCGTCATGAAACCTCAGCAGGTCGGTCGAGCACACTTGCAATGAATTCCAGAACCTGAATCCTGATGTTTTCTCAAGTCATATGGGTCCCCCAAATCACCCAATATTGACGATTGATAGTAAGAAAACAACCAGCTTTAGGGTCCCCCATGGCTTGAGTAACCACCTTAAATGCTGATGGTTCCTGATTGGGATTGATCCACGGTTCATCAGCTGGATGACTCCGCTGAGTCATGATCAGTCTCCAGAACTTCCTTGGCTCACGATGATTCGTACGAATCAGTGATGGTAATCATGGTCGCAGGCTTAGTGATGATACGTCATCATATCATCATGGTTAATAACCTTGTGGATTCATCATGGCCAACCAAGGTGATGATGAGCAGCCCTTGTGGATTCATCATGGTTCATCATTGCTTTCCAGCGGGGCCCAAGTTCCTGCGCCTGGCTAGTCGTCAACCCGCCAGCGCGGCTCGCTGGGACTGGCTCGTGCTGATCCAGCAGTGAAACCACTTCAAGGTTTACCATGAATAGCTTGTGATTCACCATCACCCACAAGAATCAAGCTATAATGCCATATGGATTTATATACCAATAGTATCACCAGCTATGAGATATTACTCTATTAAAATATACTACCACCTTACAACAGTATCACCTATAGCCTATGATAGTATACCAATGCTATCACCAGCTAGCGCTGTCGCGGTAGGCTCGGCCCAGAGGGTAGCACAACATACTCGGGTGGCACTGCCCAGATGCGTTTTCAAGGGACAAGCCTTGTACCAGTGGTGAACGTGCTGAAAATGATGCTTTCAAAAAGGGGGACCTCCCAAGTCATCCAATATTGACCATTTTTGCTGGTTGCTTGGATTTCTACATTGGTGAAGAATCACAAACAACAACACCTGCTCCACCAATCACAACAATTGCTGCTGCCTCCTCTACGGCTGATCCAAGAAGCAGGTGGCTGCATGAGAGTTTCCGCGCGATTTCGCCAACTTCAATGCTATCCATGCAGATACTGCAAGTCTCTGCACTTGCGAGGACCACCTCATTTGAGGCGACTGCAGGCTTAGTTGCTGCTGGTTGCTGCTGGTGATACTGAGTGAGAATGACTCCGAGTGGTAACAGTGACAGTGATTTTCTTTGCGATAGCTGTAGCAACAGCTGTAGCAACAACCACCTACAGCAGTTGATTAGCAGTCAGAATCATCACAGTAATCACAGCAATAGTATTATTGTCGTTGCCGCGAGGCAATCTGAATCAGGGGTAAAACTCGGTAAAACCCACCACCAAATGCTGGGTTCATTGGCTGACAGCTGATCAAGTAAGGGCCTTTGGTTGATTCAGGATTAGACACAGAAAGAAACTGCTAGAAGCCTCAAAACAACATGATCTACATGCTTTTGATCCCCGCGACCGGCGACTGAATCACTAGCTTCTCACCAACTTTCTTCCAGCGCGTCCGGCAAGGGGCTTCAGGGATCGCTGCTAACGAGGGCTTGATGATCTCGATGGGGGAATCTTGGTCAGGAGGATACCAAGAGGTCCGGGGATACCTAGGACGCGTGGCATGCCGGCAGCTTTCCCAATCCCTTGCATCTCGAGTCACTCACCCGGCTGTCACTGGTTTCCCCACCAGAAAGCCCCAACAATTCATGGGTGCACTATGGTGAAGCTCAGAATCGACAAATATTCGTCATGAAGATTGCTCAAAACAAGGAACCCCTAGTCCCGCTTCGTAGACTTTGTTTGATCAAAAAATGGTGGGCTTTTATGGGGTCCCACCTTTTGGGAACCTGTCATAGATCCAAAAATGACGAGCAAAAAATCCGAGCATCCACCTGCTCATTGCGGTAATCACCACACAGGATGTCAGAAACATCAAGCCCACACATGCAGCGGCAATGAAGCTGAAGATCTGGTAGGTCTCCATGGCGCAAACTACTTGCTGTCAACAGTGGCCGGGTCGTTGTAACTCCAGCCAAGTGGTGGTTGGCTGCTTGTCCACACATCTTGGGGTGAAAAGAAGCAGCTTGTCGCTTCATCATCCAACACTATGACATTTTCGGGCCATGGGAAGAAGCCGAGTAAAACCAACGCCTCATCAAAGCCGTTCCCTCTCATCCACTGGGGTATCGTCCCCTCACCGGGGAGCATCCAACGGTGGCATTACGGTGGCACTGGCGTGGCATCACTGTACGACCCTAGTACCATACCTGCTGTCCTACCTACACTAAAGCCCCGCCAGGGCGTTTTGCCCTTGATCCGCAAGTAGTGGCACTCCGCAATTTTGCAATGTAGTGGAGCCAGCATCAGGGAACCCCCACTTTGTCTTCATACATACTTAAATTTGGGTAGTTGAGCGTCTCACCAAAGATCCTTCCATTCGCTTCTGGAATGTTCACCAAGGCCTGTTCCTCCATTTCTGGGCACGTCCAATGAGCGCGTGATTCCATCCCTCCATCCGTGGTCAAGCTTCGCGAACCCTTTACCATCGGAGAATGCTTTTGAACCAACGAGGTAAACGACCGATTGCGAGGACAACATCACCGAGGCTTGAAGTCATTATGGTGACCACGAACTACATGACCTTCTGCAACGACATGTACTAAGACTCAGGAGCTTTGATCGCTCGCTTTGGAATGGTAGTAAGGGTGGGCCCCCCGTTATGAGTTGATTCGCCGTTGAAGGAGCTGGTTACTTCTACCATATTGTCTTTGTTGAAGCAGGGCTACCCCCAAATCATCCTTTGTCTCAACCATTCTTCGTAATGAACAAGCCATCACTTGGGGGGGTCCCGAGTCACTGGCTAGGTCGAAACCACCATTTCATATATATATATATATATACATATATTCTGAGAGAGAGAGAGAGCCCATTTGATCTACACAAGCTGGTTATATCCATCGAATCTACCATATTATGGCAGTGGGTCAGTTCACCCTTAGTCCCCCTGGTTCCCCCGTCATTAACCAGCTCGTTTTCCCCTGTTATTGTTGCTGAACTAAGCCCCCATGAACGTTGGTTGGTGAACTGCTTGACCCGGTCGCTGGCCATATGCTGGTTATAGCATCAAATCTATGGTTATATCCATCAAATCTACCATATCTGGTAGCTACTTGGATCCCAAGCTGGTGCGATGAGTACCGTGCAGGTGCCCGGCCGCCACATCGCCTATGAAGTTGCCATGGTGGAACTCCACTTGCGCAGTGACCTGGTGAAAGGCGGCGCCTGAAATAAGCCAAGGGAAAGCCAAGGGCTCCCAGGTGTCCACGATGTCCTGATAGTAGTGGCAGATCCCAGGGATTTTCAACCACTCCCAGGTCATAGGAACAGTAGATCCCACACATGTTTGACTTTAGACCACTCCCAGCTTCACTGTTTCAATACAGCCAATCTATCTTTAATATGTGGAGGGATTGCCAATGTGGCTCTCTCAGGAGTGATATAGTTGAGAACCCAAAATGGTCTGGTAGCGCCGGCTCATGCCCCGTAAGCGTCACTGGCTGTCATCCTGTCTGCCGGCATCATCAACCCGTCCATATCTAGTGCCAGCCCTGATCCAGCTCCGCCCATTTCCACTCAAATGATGGGATCTTTAACGGTTTTATGAAGATGTTTAAGGCGTTTAGAAGGATCTCATGTAAGCTATGCATTTATGGACAGAGCCAAGCCCGTGGGGGGAGATTTGGCGCAGCATTTTCGGACTTCTACATCCCCGAGCACGCTGATGATTTCTATCGACATCTGGCGGTCATAACCAGTTCGGGCCTCTGCAATCAAGCTATGGACGTTGGTTGCAGTGGCTGGGTTTTATGACCAATCAGAAACCAATGGCTATGTAGATTCTGGCTGGGTGTTGGATGCTGATTGCAGTACAAGGGTCTTGTCATATGGGAATGGATATGGTTACTGTACCAACCTCCAAAGCAGCAAGACAAAGAGTTGGTGCAATCTCTCAAACACTAAGTTGGCAGATGAAAGATCCCAAGATGCACAACGAACCAGCCAAATCTTGTAAAATGCTTGGATTCGTTTCCATCGTTTCCATATGGCAGTGGGTCAGTTCACCCGGCTAGTCCCACTGGTTCCCCTATCATGCACCAGCCGCATCCCTGTCATCCCTGTCATCCCCACGTGCGTGGGCTCATACAGCCGCAAATACCATGGGGCTTCCGGTGGTTCCTGCCATCCGCTGCCACAGTGGCTGGTTGGTTGCTTGGCTGCTCGATTTTGCACTCAGTACTGTGCGAGCCTGGCTTCATGATAAACTGTTATATACAATATACCATGATGTAGCTTATATTCTGCCATATTTTCAATCATAACCCCAACAAAAAAAATGTTCAACATTCTAAGAATGCCAAAAAACATCTGCATGCATGCATAGATTTATCTGCGTATCATTGCGTTCTATGTGTAAAAACAATGACCCAGTATTGTTTGAGCGAAAACTCACATCCAGCCGCTCCATTGATAGTGAGAACACTGCTGTTTGCGCTACAGACTTCAACCAAAGTGATAGCTCCAAAACAACACGAAAACGAAGCAGCATTTCTTGAGGAAAATAAACCACCCAAAGTTGATCACCCAAAACGACCGAAACGGTTCAGACAGCCCAATGTCATCACCGTCATTTCAATTACCTGTAGGTAACGTTACGTATCTTGTGGATCTGTACCCGAATCGTGGTGGACTCCTCTTGTGGCTCAATAAGTGAAACGTCAGTAGCACATACTGTACATAGGCCTCAAGATAGAATGGATCCCATGCAAGTTACGCCATGATCTCAAAGACTTTGGCACCATCTCTCCCACATTTAATCGAGCAGTCTCTACAGGAACAAGCCTAATGCCCCTGGAACCAAATGATGTGACAATAGATTGCTCTTGCTGTTCACTGGTCTGATTGGTGGTGTCAACCCATCCCAAAAATAATCAGTTTGCCAAGTGGGCAAAAAGTCGAACGTGTACACTGATGATTGGGATGAAAGGAAGATTTTGGACAGCACTAAGGTTGTTAACCATTGATTTTGGGGGTTCCCTATTCAGAGAAATCGAGTAGAATCATCCATGATAACACCAATGATCATCATAGGAATCTGCATCGCCACTGCGCCTAGAGGGGAGTGCACACAGGTTGTGACCGAACGGTTCTCCTCAGACAACCCAGGTAGGTCCACCATCCCACCCATCAAGTCATGCAGCTTGCTGCTGCTTGTCCCCGTACCTGGGAGATCGGATCGCTCTTAAAAGCAGCCACCTGCAGCACGTTGCGTCGAAACCGCGCTGAGCAACAGTGATGCCGTTGGCGACAGAGCCAGAAACCGCCAAAATCCCAAACTTGTTCGATCCCAAAAGACATAGCTATGTATCTATGTATTTCTTTCTAATTGTATATATAGGCCACTAGAAAAGAAGATAACACCATGAAGTTCTGATTGCAAATATCAACAACACCAAAAGATAGCAACGGAGCATGTGAAAAGGTAAGCGTCAACCGTTGAGGTAGAAACTCGCATGAGGCCAGGGCTCTGTGATGAAAGCCAGCATGGAGAGTTGAATTAGATGATAGGCGGGAGATGAAATAAGGCCGTAGCTGTCGGGCTGCTGCATCTCCCTGATTCGAGCCATTTCCTGCCGAAAAAGTCTTCCCAAAGCTTTCGTTATCATGGTTCCGCTTGAATCTGATGCCCCAACCATTCACAAAGCTCGGGTGTTTCGTCATATGAAGATTAGCTCCTTAAGGGGTATCACAACCGCGATGGGCTGGGTAGCATCGTGCTTCAAAACTGCCACCTTTCAAGCTACTTTTGACAACTCGAACTGGGTAACTTCGCCTGGTTCATCTTCAACCATGTTCATATGACCCCGTTGTCCAACTCAGCCCACTGGCGCCCGCACCGAAGGCGCATGACATCGCAAGTATAGATCTTGTCCCCAGCCAACCTGCAACATGTGAACGAAGTTGCTGGACGAGTGCAGGTGAATTTGAGACACATACTTTATCCGCATGAATAGACAATCAATGGTTGATGATTTGCGGTCATTCTTCCCACATCAAAAAATTTGATTGCATCAGATGTTTGACGAACATCCCAATACTAAACCAGTTCAATCATCACCAATGGACCGGTGAAACCGTACCCATGAAAAAAACCATCCTGAGTCACGATTCTTAGAACCAGTGGTCACTAGGGAGACTCATCGACGCTCCGCTTGGAAGAAGCAGGTGGGCAAATCTCTAAGGACAACCACTGGTGGTCGGTTCTTATCCCATCGCAGCCCACGATGACCCGGGTCATCCCTCAGCTGGATCCCACCAGAGGTTCAACCAGCTCAACCAGCTGTTCTCACCTGTTGCTGCCAGCCCAACTCAGTGTCCACCCGTTGCACTTCGACGGTACGGGACCTGAATGGATGGCCGCCGCACCAGGCTGTGAAGGGTCGCTGATTCAACCATGGACCGTCTACCAAGGTGGACCAAGTGAAGACAACCATTCAACGACCATTTGCCGCTATGGATCAGGTCATGAACGCTATTGACCTGGTTTTTTCTATGGGTATTACTATGGGATGGGTCATAAACGCTACCAGCCTTTTATATGGGATTATACTACTTGATGACCACCACCAGTAAGCTTGCTTGCATGGAAAAATTCACTACGATAGGGCATCGAATGTCACTATGTACAATTCATATGGGTCAAACCTTGTACCCCTGGACATGACCGAATAGTCTTAGAGTTTTTGCTGGGATGTTCGATGGTCGGTGACCCACATCCATGTGCTTGTCTGTGATTCATCGGGGCTTTGTCCAGAGGTGATTATTAAGCATTATGAACCATGGGTGGTCCATGGCTAACCAGCAGTCGAAAAGCACAAGTAACCACCATTGACCATAGCTAAACCAATAAAACTCATTGCTACACCGCTTTGAACATTCATCACTGCTGATCATATATAATGGTTCATCAACCCTGATTCATCATTCATTAATCATTGTTACCGTTGTTACCCCTTACCAATTATTTATTCATCATTGATGATTCCGTACGCATGATTGACCTTGGGCAACTCTCCAACTGTCCGAGCGAGTAATCAATGCAAATGCAGACCCATTGTTGAGCAGAATTGACCAGTTAACCATAACGGAGCAAGCTTTGAACCATCATGGCAACCAGTTCATCAAATCCATCATTCTAATTCATCAAATCACTTGCTAATTTGCTCAAATCATTCATCAAATCATACCGAATTCATCATTCTAATTCATCAAACCAACTGCTATTTCGGTCAAATTATTCATCAAATTGATCAAATTCATCAAATTCATCATCAAACTCATCATTCTTGTTGACCACGCCATCCTTTCCGACCCCCGAGACCCCACCAGCTGACTCAGCTCCTCGCTCGTTGCCAGAGAAGCACAGGGAGAATTGGTCATCGCAGCAGCTCTGGCGCACCAGCGAGGAGGATTTCCGGGCGGGAAAATGGGCGAAGGAAAGCCTAGGACTTGGGGTCCGGATCCATGGTGGGCTGTACCTACGAACCAACAATTCAACCACGCTAGCATGGAATCAGGAACCGCCCGTGAATTGACTATGGTTCGGCCTTTTTTTGAAAACTAATAGACTGTTGTCAACCTGCAACTAACCACCTTTCAGCAATCCACCTGTCCCAAGCATCACTTGACTACAAAGAAAAAACCTGGAGCTACACTGCAAGACTCGGCTGAAACATCTGCAGCTTTGCAGCGTACACATTCATACGTGCACACATGCACATGTATGTGCATACACATTCATATCATTCATGTACATGTAGTTGTACGTGTGTAAACTTGAGTTTACATCTCAAAATGCACGCAGTGTGTGATCAGACAATGGATTGGTATAGATATGTCAGGTCTCTAACACACACAGTGCCTGGACGCATGTACATACATAGATACGCATTCAGGCACAGAAATCATGTGCACATGCAGAGCCGTATCCGTGCACATAGTGTACGTAACAGAAACATACATGTACAAATACAGCTGCATGTAACCTCGGTACAGCCAGTGAGTTCCTAAATATAGTACGCCTGCTTGATTCAACATAGAAGCTGAAACTTTAGGGCTCACACGTAGCAAACTCCATGATATCAGAACTAGCGATTGTGACCAGTGGACCATCACGATCCCGCATGGCTAGTAGAACACCTGTCATGCTTGACCAGGGTTTGTTCAGCGTTGGCCCAAGCAAAGTTTATCATTATTCTTGGATGCTGCCCCATATTCACAGCGATTCTCAAGGTAGGGGTCAGCACAACCCGCAGTCAAACAGGCATAAACATCAGAACATGAAGCAAGTAAGCCAGCGTTGCCGACCTACCAACCTAAGTATCAACATGATCGGAAAATGTGATTGACCGCTTCTGTAGACCTCTGATACTTAGCCTTCCAAGCAGGAAGCTGCTACTGGTGACTCATCACACGTGTGGCAAGTGTATCTCCATATGCACCAAATAGTCTCGTAGCCCGTGCCTCGAAATCACCAATGATATTATGTTTTTGTGATTTGTTTGTGATGTGAAAGCACTAAGCACTGGAAATCACCAATTCTTGGAAGATCTAGCAATCCGAGCCCTCCAAGAACCATCATGGAATCCATCACTACTTCCAAGTCATTGGTGTGCAAGAAAAAATCGGATCAGAACCATGGCCCCTGCTGGTTTACACCAAGCTGGTGGCTCACATTACAACCATGGCCCACGGTGGTTTACAACAAACTGGTGGTTTACCATTGATAACCATCCATGGTGGTTTACAATGATCATAATCGGAGCATAACCAAGTCATATGGCAGAAGAATCGGCCCTTAACCACGGCCCACTCTACACCATCGGCTCTTCAGAGTTCTGGTGGTATGAGATAAGAATCGGCCCTTAACCACGGCCCATGGCTCTTCAGAGTTCTGGTGGTACTGGTGCAACTCCGCTCCACAAGTCATTGCGGATCGCCTTGATGACTTCGCATCCCGCGTGCGCCTGCCAGGCAACAGGTGCTTGATCCGTGTTCATGGACAAACAAAAACAGCGGAGAATCATCATAGGAACCATAAAGAACTAGAGAAACCTAAGATAGATTTCTATAGAAATCAGAATATCAGTGAAATCTGATTTCTAAGTCATGATGGCCAGTATATTCTCTAAATGGTTGGTAAGAAATCAGGAGAAATGGTTGACATACTGGTCATCATGACCTAATGTCATCATTGCCTCGCCTTTGGTTACTGCAGCCACCTGTTAAGAACAGCATACGCTCTTTACGGACAGCAACAAGAGTAAGGGAAGTGCAACAAGAGCTTAGAATGCTAAGAACCATGAGTCCATGTCATGAAACTGACCAACATAATCATCACGTCAAGTCAATAAGCGCATAATCATAGGCAGAAGGAGTGATAGCGATAGAACACTAAGAATCCAGAGATCTTCAGAGACCTATAACCATGGGCAAATGCTTGACAAGAATCCTATTCAACACTAGTCATTTGAGGATACAATCTACACTGTGACACCAGCTGCTTGTCATCCAAGTAGGTCCAAACTCTGTACCCCAAACATCTGAACAGAGAAATTGTGGCCTTTCTTGGGACCTTCACAACTATCCCTTGAAAGGGACACCAGCCATGGAGCTCTCCCGCCGCCTGTGCTTCTCTCCACTTGCCGGGCAGCAAAAAGATTCAACAAGGTACTTCTGAAAACAAGGTACTTCCAAAAATGGATCGTCTATTACTGATCCAAGGGATTACTGTTGGATGATTGGGGGTACCCCCCCTTTTAAGAAACCACCACATGAACCCATTGAAGCGATGAAACATGCCACCAAAAAAGATCGCTGCTCCCGAACACCATGTTACAAGGTTATGAGGATGGAAAAAGATCCCAAACAGGCATTCAACGGTGGTTGCTGGTGGCTACGGATGGTTTATGATGGCTATAGATGCGACTACAAGTGTCCACCCAATGCTGACGAAAATCATCTGTGAAGTTACCAGTTATATACATCTACAAGGACTGGTAGAACTTCCATGTTCCTTTCGGGTTCTGCGCATCGTTTCCCTGGTGATGTTCACCATCGCACCACAACCTGCTGTTGTAACACAGCACCACAGTGGCGGGCAATGACAAAAAGAGAACCTACGAACCAACATCCACCAATCACTGAACAAAACCTTGACCCAACAGTGACTATCTTCCAATGTTTTCTTTCCTGATTCTCTTCCCAAACTATCTCCCTCACGAAAATCACCATCCAGATCCATCCAGTTGATACCAAAGTAGTCATATGGCTGCGGTTCCCCATCATTAACCATTGTTTCCCCTATCATTGTTGGTGATCATCCCCCATGAACTTGGTTGATTAATATTGACCCAACTCGCCATATCCTTCCTGACGAATCCAACTGGTTGGTGATCTCCTTCGCGGGCCTCCAAGGTGTCCTCCACCACATAGGTGGACGAGCCATGGGGCGGGATATGGATCTCCCAATACCCGGGCCTTGGCACCGAGATGCATGGGGGAGCTGCGCAAGTGGAGACATCTGCGCCACGCAATTCGATGCATAGTGAGTGACGTGCATCTGTGTATTGATCCTGTTGTGGGGGGTTCTCAAGCCATAGGGAACCCCAAAGTTATGCTTGGTTTACGAATACAAATGGTGAAAAACGCTAGATGATTTGGGGGTACCCCTATTTTAAGAAACCACCATATGTGGGAGCTTCACATTCCATAGGTGAATTGAACCACATGCATCTACCGTACATGTGTGTGTATTGATCGTTTGGAGTCTGTAATTCTGTATGTGTTTGTATAATTCATCTGTTTTTCAGTGCTTAATTTACATGTACACAATCTGGGCATGTACGCGGTTGCATCAGCATTTCGGAGCCCACAGTGGATCTCTGTCCTGGGCTCAGCCGGCGTGCAAAGCTTGGGAGTGGCGCCGCTCTTTTGGACGAGACCGGCTTCCGATGGCTCACCCATGGGGGTTGTCCCCAGTCCGGTGGCTCAGCTGGTTGGCAGAGGCCCACAGGTCACGCTGTCGTGTGGTACAGGGTGCAGCCGTGGATCCGTGGGCGACCAGCCACAGGGCGAGCAGCTGCTTTGCTCCGGGGTCGCTTGCATGGGACCTGGCAGGTCCTTCATGAGTTGTAGCATCATCTGGTTGCGAATGTCTGGCAGGTTCTTCTCAAAGTTCCCGTTCAGACCTCTGGAATTGGATTTTTTCACTACCCCGTCATGAAAACATATGCTATAGTTGATCAACCAACCATGCTGAACATTGGGGAAAATCAAAAAATGTCTAAAGACACCAACTAGACACTGAAGAAAGTGACGACAGAGCGCATTCCAAGGACCTTCTTGTCGTCACTGTAGTAGAAGGTTGCCTCCCCATCGTCGGAGTCCGCAACATCAAAGTCTGGGGCAAAGACACACTTCTCCCAGCCTCCATCCGAGTAGGCTCGAGCTTCGCTGAAGCCGAAAACCCTTGGACTCAAATGCTCCTTGGTGTATTCCGGGCTCGCTATGAAGACATCCACGCCACCCTGATAAGCCTTCTTCCAGAACTCACCTGTGACCTTCTCCCACATCCACTTTGGAAGTTCCGACTCATCACTCACTTCTGCCTTGGCAGCAAAGGACTCACGCCAGAACTCCACATCAAGCTGCAATTGGAGACGGCTCACGTTCTTGATGCTTGAGCTCTTCAAGGCATCTCCCATTGAATTCTTAATGGCTACCTCCATGGGTTCCCCATCCGTGGCATAACCACCGCCAGGACCCGGTTGGCCCTCCAGGGAGGTCTTCAGCAAAGTGGCCTTCACACCCTCAAGGTTCTCACGACTGAAGGCATCATAGTCCGAGATGCCTTCCACGCTCACAAAGAGAGGCAGTATGTAGGCAGATCGCTCCTCTGCCCACATCATCGGAGTCGCCTCCACTGCCACCTTCAGCCCGGCTTCTCCCACTTTGCTCACGATGCCACTCTTCACAGCTTCCAGGGCTGTAGCTTCATAGGCCTTGCGCATGGGAAGCATCATCCACCTGCCATAGGCCAACTCCATCTGGATGCCCAGTCGTCCTTTGGGCCATGGCTCATCCTCTGCAGGCCACGTCAAGGCCTGCGAACCAATGGCGATGGACTCGGGTGGCACCAGACCCTGGAGCCGTGCCTCCACGTGTTTCGCCTCTCGCAGTGCCATGGCTGGCACTGCCAGGAGCAGCAGCGACAGCATTTTGCAGACCACCAACGGCGCAGGCCGCGTCGAGTGACTTTTGAGATTCAGCTGAGCCCACGCGGCGACAGGGTTGGTATTGGGAGCCACAGGTGTACCCATCAACGTTGCTGGGAGAAACGTCGATGACCTTAATGAATCGGTTTGCAATCATCAGCCGTTCTTAGCCATCGTCATTCACCGCCATTCCACCATCCTTTAACCACTATGATTAACCATCATCATTAAGAATTATCAACCATCGATGTGCCATCATTGGCTTCACAAGTAACCAAGAACTGCTTAAAAATCATTATTGCTTATTGTTATCCCCGGTCAACAACGATCATTAGCCATCATGTGCCATCAACCATTAATGCTTCCATACCATCAATCATTTCCACTATTCAGCATCAGTTCTCGAATATTCACCATCATCAACCATCATAAACCACTTCGTTCACCATCACTAGCCATCATTCACCACCATTCCAACATTTGTTCACCATCATCAAGTGCCATCAACCACCATCAACCCAGCTTTTCCCCAGCCACTTCCCACCATTTCAAGACCCACCCCCAGGGGCCGACCCCAGGGGCCGACCCCACCCGCCCCCCAGGCGTCCCCGCAAGGTCCACAGCACCTGCTCCGGCTCTCCGACGCCGCTGTCCTCCGCGGAGCTCGTGCAGCTCTCGGAGATCTCGGCGCTTTTGGCGAGACGTGAAAAGCCACACGGGGACGCGGAAGGTGAGGTGAATTGGGTGCTAACCAATTGGGTGAATGAATTGTTTAATTGCTTAATGAATTGGGTCAATGAATTGGGTGAATTGGGTGAATGAACCAATGGGTCAAACTGGTAATGAATTGGGTGAATGAATTGTTGAATCAATGGTAATTATGAATTGGGTGTTGATCAATTGGGTGAATTGCTCAAAGGTTAATTAACCATTGATAATTGGCGCTTAATGAATTGGTTGTTAACCAACTATCATCATTAAATGGACGGTATCTAAGTGTTTAATGGTGATTTAATGATGATTAATCATTATTGGTGAATGATGATTTGTTAAGTTGATGATATCATGATGATTGATGATGAATGATGATTGGTTGATGGTTAGCTTGGTTGTTTGATGATTAGTGGTTCATGATGTTTGTGATGCTTCGTTGATGGATCTTAGTTGTCGGTGAGTTGATGGTTGTGGTTCATGATGGTTAGTTGTTGATTAGTTGATGCTCAGTTGATGGTTCATGGTTAGTAATGGTGATACCAAGGATGGTCAATAACGGTTGATTGATGCTTAGTTGATGGTTGTGGTTCATGATGGTTGGTTGATGCTTAGATGATTTTGATCGGTGATTGTTGTGGTGCTGATTATGACGTACTTAATAATGATTTATGGTGAGGAAAGTAGGAATTATATAATGGTTGAGAGTAACTTTAGTGTTGACGGATCCTGTTTATATAGTACATGATGGTTAATAAGTGAATACTGATTAATAAGCAGCTCATCGAGAATAATTAACGATAATTGAGAGTGATTGTATAGCGATGGCAGCGATGATGATCGACAGTGATTGACGATGATTCGTGGTGATTCATGGTTAACAAGCTTTGCTGTTGATCTTTGTTAATAGTGATTAGTATAGTACATTCCAACAAAGTAGGACCCGTATGCACCCCTTATGAATCACCCATTATTGACAAGACTTTGCCATGCTGAACGATTGTTTAACATGAATAACCATCATTATTCATCATCAATCATCATTTCACTAGGGTTGGAAGAGACCTTTCCCGGCAATTGGATGAACACAAAAGAGGGGCGTCTTCGGGAGGTGATGTTGCCATCGCATGCCCATCCGAATGCTGGGTGTTGATCATGGTTCTAGTCCCATGATCCTCCAAAGCTGTTGTACTTGCCATGAACAAACAGGGGCGCCAGGGGGTTGACAAGTTGACGCTGATCTCGACTGTCTCATCATGTCATTCCTGGCTTCACTTGTGTCAAGGCCTGCATTTGTCAGCTGATATCTTCCTGATCTTCGATCACCAGTCTTCGGGGCTGTCCATTGCTGTACCCCTCAAGAGCCAACTGCAAGAATGCTCATGTTTCATGCTAACATGCTTCGTCGCATGCAGTCATAGCTGATCATATTTGACTACACAAATTCCGCCCCACTTCCCTTGTCATGACTGGTCACCTGCACATCGTAGGGAGAGTTCTTTTGAAGCCCTTCGACCTGAGCTGGCAACAATTTCATTGGGATCTTACCAGGTCCAGTGGAGTTGGTTCACCTGGTGCGTTGGTGTCCACCTATTCTGAACCAAAATCCACCGTCATCTGTGAGGGGTAGCAGTCCTTACAACCGTTGTTCGGCATGATCGCCTATGATTTGAACCATTGTTGCACACCTATCTAAGCAGCATCTAATCATACACAACCATCGTGCACCAGTTGCTAATCATCACTACCAATGGCTACCCATTACTTATCATCATCAACTAATATCAACTATTTGTTCACCATGAGGTTGCAATTGTGTAATGAGGGCCCCACCCAAGTTGGAAAAGGATGTGGAACCGTGTGGAAGCAACAAAAAATTGTCGGATTTGCAGTACCGACAAACACATATGGTGGTTTCTCAAAATAGGGTACCCCAACAAATGTTGGTTTAGCACTAAAAATTATTAATGAAGGATGATTTGGGGGTACTCGTATCTTAAGAAACCACCGCATTCATCATAGATCCATTTGCTAGCGCACAGCCCCGTGTTCTGCCAGCTGGTCATATCAATCTTCGGTGAAGACATTGGCTCAGTTGGTGGCATCTGAAGCAACGAGCCCAATCCACTGAGCAACATCTCTGAATTGGAAAGGACCCACAAGCAGACCAGTTCTGCAGCCGAAGGCATCACTCGGCAACACCTCTCACGGGTTAGGTCTTTCGCGGCTGATCTTTGGAACAATTGAAATCGATCCTCCGTAGGAGGCGGTGGTGCTTCTTGGCTCTGGCGCTGTCTGGTGGCATACACCTTGTCTTGTTGTTTTTTTCGGCTGAATCTGATAGTTTCCAATCATGAAATCATGAGTAGTTGGCTGGAAGAAAATATATAAAGATACTATCCAGAACTATTGCAGAAACATCATATAAGATCTTCTTTCTCCAAGGCTGGTATAGTCGTTGAGAAGAGAATATAATGATAAACACAACGCCGAAAATCAAAGCAAAGACTTGATCCAACCAGAAGTGGAAAATGCAAGAAGAAGGAAGTTGACGGGAGGACCTCGAAAATATGGGAAATGTTGTTTTGAAAATAAGTTAAAAAAACACTATGTATACACAAAAAAATGTATTAAGATGAGATGAAAGATCCGCAAAACAAAGAATGAGGAAACAAGAAGAGCCAGACAAAGAAATTAGGATAAATAGAAAATATCACACACAGTTTTACCTTACTCAAATCTGTCTTAAGTGGATATTGTCTTGCAATGAAACTCCATCGATCACCATTTTTATGCCTGTTTGACAAGATGGACGCGACAAGGCCACCAGCCGCCAAATGGTGGGCCCCACATTGTTTCTGCGGTACGGAGATCTGACGCCGGGCCTTGCCAAGAAAGCCCAAGCGTGTCATGTGTCGCCGGTCTTCCACTGTTTGGGTGTTTCTCAAAATAGGGGACTCCAAAAATAGCTGGTTTATTACTGTAAATAACTAATAAAGGACGATTTAGGGGTACCCTATTTTGAGAAACCATCATTTGGTTTCACAAAAAAGACTTCGGACCTGAGTGGGATACGACCGATCCATTTTTTGCAAGCCGATCTCCAGAAAATGGCCGTTAGTGAAAGCCACTAGTGTTGGGGTGCCCTGCGGTGCCATGTCGGCTTCTAGGGTTCATCTGAGCGAGCGGCAAAACCTCAATTTAAAATTGTGGAATATCTCAATTGTTATCGTTTTTGGGAGTTCACTATATCGTTTCGCAGTGTTTTGTTACGTTATCGTTTTTGGGAGTTCACTATATCATACTATATCGTTTTACAGGTCCCGGAGCCATTTCTGAAGATATTCCAGCCGAAGACTAAAGTTAACTACGGAGAGTTTAGCCTTTCTCTCATCTTGAGGTCAAGATAAGTATAGCTGCTAGCAGCCCAAATCGTATTGGAAAGGAGCCAAGTGGCACCAATCGCCTCTGGAAGCTACCCCAAGGCACCCGACAACCATCAAATTTGAGACTGGACAAACCAATATCGCTCCTTAAAAACGCTTTGTATCAAGCATCCTGAATAGACTGTGACTTTACTTGCATATACTATGTAGATAGTTATACAGTGTTTATATACATATATATATATATGTATTTATATATATATATATATACGGTATATTCTAATTGTGCTTAATTATGCATGTTGGATGTGAACCATTCAACACCAATGAGCCCGCTGGACCGGGAGACATCTGGCCACCTATTCATCTTGGCATATCAACATGGCTTTCTGTATGCTTTAAATTGGATCGCTGATAGGTTTTCATAGTGCATTCTGATGACCATTCATAGCCTGAGAACCAGTTACAAAGACCCAGCTTGGAGTTTTGCTACTCACAATCTCGTTGCTTCATTTTAGGACGACCAGCTCCATCTGACTCCAGCTATGTACAAGTCAAGACGGTGCAGCCCAACATGGAAACTAGAAGTTTGGGTGGAGCTTTCCCTGCCAAATGGTTGCAGAGTGGCACTCAGTTAGAAGTTGGAAGCGAACAACAATTCTCTCCGACTTATCTCCCTTGTAACCGGTGCCGGAGTTACTGTATACACAAAGGTGCTATCTTGGTGGTACCGTTGTTGGATACTCTGCTTCTCCTAACACCTGGGATGAGTTCTAGTTTCATTCTTGAAGCCCAAGCTTTGAATCTGTGGCTTTGCAGACTGTTGAAGAAACAAATAATCTGGTTGGTGGTTTTTATGTTCCCAGAAATGGCCACCCTCACACAACCAAACCTTGACCCTCTGGAATCACAAAGTTCACCAGGTCTCCCTTCCCACTGTTCAACAGCAACAGTAAGGTTCCAGGGGACCAACCACAGCACACCGTTGTCCAGGCAGCTGCTTTTGGACATCAAAATCAAAGGGCTTCGGTAGGCAGCACATGTTCTCACATGCTTTCGAACACTTCTTGATTTGTGCATTGGAGTTCATCTGCACTCCCCCTGAGTGCGTTAGATTTTCTCACGCACTCACTTCGAAAAAGCTCAAGCCCTAATCATGCTTCGTCGACTGCACACACAAGGCACGGCATGTATGGCCGTGCTCGACTTCCATCTTCGGTGTGTCCTGGATGTTCATGGAGCATATGGCCAGCTCCAAGCGACCATAGCCTTCCTCGAACCGATCCGGGTCTGGCTCTGCAGTCTGGGCATTTGGGAGACTGCACCACTTGCAAAGCTGACTGCAACCCTAAGCAGTCACGACGCTTGTGGTACTTCTTTCCGGTGGGGGTCAAGTAGTAGAACACTTCCGGTCCCATCTTTGGCCTCCTGGTAGTACGTGTGGTCTCTGGTCCCGTTCTGGATGACGAAGAAGAGCTTGACTGTCCATCTGCTTCAAAGCTTTCATAGTCACATTCTCCTCCACTACATCCAGCACTTGGTCTCATCGGCGGTGAACCTGGTCGTTGAGGTCCCACCACATAGACAGGTCCTGGGGCCTCGGTCATGCACTGTGCCATCGCATAGCCGATCATGATCCCCAAGCATAGTATAGCCATCAGAAGAGTTGGGAATTCCCAGCTTCCAACTGGAGGAGGTCGCCCTTGACTTCCTTCATCCGGTTGGGCCTTCACCAACATCATGTTGGCAACAAGCACTATGGCTCGCAGTGCCTGAAC
Organism: Symbiodinium kawagutii; assembly: GCA_009767595.1. NCBI lineage: Eukaryota > Dinophyceae > Suessiales > Symbiodiniaceae > Symbiodinium > Symbiodinium kawagutii. Next base: position 98,339 of record VSDK01027342.1, read on the forward strand.
AACTTCTGCCTGATCCTTCTTCCGAGTCTTCCCTTTGGTCTTTGGTTCTGTGGCCTCCTCAACTTCTAGCTTTTCTTCCATCATTCCGAGGAGGTCCTTCAGCTTCTTGAACTTCTCATAGGTGAGGACCTTGGTTCCTAGGTCCGCTGGCATCTCACTGCCAGGCACATGACGAAGAAGCCAATCCCCTCCAAGCACTCGAGTCCTCAAACTGAATGCCCTCTTCCGAAGATGTTTCGTCCGCCATGAACCTGAGTCTCCTGAAATGATTGCGACAGCTGCTGAGCTGTCGGTATGCGCTATCGCCCTGACCTCCCCATCGAAGATCTCCTCAAGCAACACTCTCACCGCCTCCCCCGCAACGGAGCCCTCCATCACTTCAACAAGCTCCGACTCTGCCGTTGAGACTGTCGCCACTGCTTGCCTTGACGACTTCCAAAGCAGTGCTGATCGTCCCCATTGGACCAGGAGACATCCATGAGGTTGTTCTCCGAAGCTGGCGTCCGTGAAAACGTTCATCTCTTTCTCTTCCGGATCATTCCGGAACACCAAGCCTGAGTCATAGGTTCGAGCAAGGTAGCCCCAAACTTGAGGAGCCAATTCTTTCACCTGGCATGGATCCCTTGTGATGAGCATGGCTAGCTTTGTCACCGTGTACATCAGGTCAGGACGGCAACGGGTGCTCAACCAAACTAGCTCTCCAACGATCCTTTGGGCTTCTCTGACATCTGCCAACTCTTTCTTCACTTCTCCTTCAGCATCCTCGGGCTCTCTGGCCAGTGGAACTTTTCTCTTCGGCCAAAGATCCTCATCCATGCCCAGGTTGCGACGAAGAAGATCCAACGTGTAGTTGGTTTGTGTAGCTGTCCATGAAGCATCTTCTCTGCAACGGATTTCTGTGCCAAGAAACCTCACTCCTGCCTCATCCGTAACATCATCAGGCTTTGAGGTTTCCCACCTACTGCGGATAGTGGATATCACATCTGACACCACCAAGGGCTCCCCCACAACCAGCATATCATCCACATAGGTGACCAATAGACCAGCTAAGCGCTCCTCACCGTCTTTCACATGCAGTGGCTTCGCCATCAACTTCCACATGTTCGGTTCGGTGATCATCTGGTGAAACGTGACTTCTTCAAAGTTGTCTGAAACTGCGCTGGTCAATTGATCACATTCTGCTTCGTCTTTGGGGGTCTGAACGGCCTCCTTCAAGGTGTGGGCTTCTTTGGTGGTCTGAGCAGCCTCCTTTGAAAGATGGGATTCTTTGGTGGTCTGAGCAGCCTCCTTTGAAAGATGGGATTCTTTGGTGGTCTGAGCAGCCTCCTTTGAAAGATTCCTCAACACCTTCATGGTCGACAGCTCCTCATCCCGATAATCACTCCACAACCGGGGACTTTGTTTGTACCCGTAGACTGCCTTCAAGACCTCCCAGTGCTCATCTGCATGGCAAACACCGGCTGCAACCAAAAAGTGCGGTGGTTTCATCACTGCAATCTTCGGTGGCTTCGCTTCCAAATCATCAAGCCTTCTCCCCAACCTCATTGGCGCGTTCAAAAAGGCTGTTTTGATATCTAAGGTGGAGCCCGTCCATCTCTTTTGTGACGCTACAGCCAGTGTTGCCCTCAAGGTCACTGCATTTGCCCCGCTTGCGAAGAGGTCTGCTGGTTCCATGCCATCACCCTCAACGAAATTGCCGCAAGCTACAATGCGGACCTTCTTTTTGCCTTGGGGCTTTCCACTTTCTGGCTTCACTGTGAAGACCATCTTGGACGGAATGATCTCTGCTCTTCCTTCTCGAACTAAAGCTTTCACTTCAGCTGCATCAATCTTCTGGAGCGCTCCTTTCTGTTCAAAGAGCGACTTGATCTCGTCGTTGATGGGTAGCATCCACTGACTAAGATTCTTTTTGACCTCAGCATTGGAAACGATCTTCGTCTGCAAAACCTCCTCCTGCTTTGGTGGGATAGCCGCATGTTTCAGAGTTGCAATTCCATCGATCACAAACGGAACTGTTTCTTCCGGGTCTTCCATCGCATGCACCATTTCTTCTTCAATGACCTTCTTGATGCCTGCCAATCGTATCCCTTCTTCCTCCTCTTCTTTACCTTCTGCATCATCATGGTTTTTCATCGCAGGTTCCAGGCTTTTGACAGCAACTTTTCCTCGCAACCGTCTTCGTTCCTCAACTGGATTGAACTCATCTTCCAGGGCAATCCAATGTTCAGGTTCAGGAGGGGATTGAAGGCCAAACATCACCACGCGAGTGAGGGCATGCTTTCCATCTTCACGTTCAATCCAATGTCCATGATGGATGAATGAAGGGGCCACATACTTGGCAACTTCCTGCGTTGGTTCCAACTCTTTCGCCCTCCAAAACCTTTTCCGAATCAGAACGCTGGCCAAAAACGGCGGAGTGCGCTTCACCTGCCCAATCTGCACCATGCGAAGCTTTTCACTCAAATACCTCGCTGCCAACGGCCATCGATCGAAGGGAACACCAGATCCAAGCAGAATTCTACGAATCTGGGATTTCACAATCTGAACAGCGACCTCAGCCCTTCCGTTTGCTTGGGGCTGATCCCCAGGCGTGAATGTATGCAAGATAGTTCTTGACCCACACCAGTCGCTCAAACTCTGAGAAGTGAATTCACCAGCGTTATCTGTGTGGATCTGCCGAACCTCGTACCCATCTGCTTTCAAACGAAGGTACATGTCCACGATCGCCTTGAGGACAACTTCTCGCGATCTTGTAGGGAGAGGAGTCACTAGCCGGAAGACATCGATCCGTGGCATTTCCCTCTTTTCTCCTCCTTCTTCATTGTCCTCTTCCTGTCCTGGGTCTTCAATCTCTTCCTCTGGCCTATGGATGCGCTCCTCTTCAGGGACTGTTCTCTCATCATCTCCAGGCCTTCTCTTTCTTGGTCTTCCTCTCTTCTTCTTTCCATCAGCGCCTTCTACCTCCTCTTCCTTTCGCTCTTCTGGGTCCTCTTCCTCATTCATCATCGGAGCTCCTTCCAACTTCTCTTCTGGAACTTCTTCCATCAAACCTTCGGGGTCATGGACTGGCTTGGTTCCGTCTCTTGATGGCCAAGTGAATGAGGCCACCAATAGGTATGTAGCTTCCTTTCCATTCAGGTCTCGTCCTCGCTGAAAAGGTCCCGAGATGTCCAACGACAACACCCCGGCCTTCGGAGGGAGCTTGATCCTTCTGTGAGGCATATCCTTCGCAGCCGCCTCCTGGCATATCTTGCAGTCTTTTCTGAAGGGAGTATGGCAAGCTGCAATGTGTTCCTCCCAACTCAAACGGCGAAGTCGAAGAGGTGCCTTCATCACCTTCTCCTGCAAGACTTCAGCTATTGCTCTCATCAGCAATGGCGGCCATCTTGACAGACGATTCGACTCCTCGAACACCTGCTCCTTTGTCTTGCCAGCAATCTCACGGGGTTGTCCTTTTCTTCCAGGGAATGGTATCTTCACTCTCACGTTCCCACCCAAGGTAGTAGGCTTGGTGGCTGTGCACATAAACTCAGACTGGTCGAAGGTCTGCTGCGACATTCCATAGGTCTTCTCCATCATCTCCCATGGCTTCGTTTTCCATAGCGAAACTACCTCCGGCATCTTCTGTGGTGGAGCTGGCTGCTCACAAACGAAGGCAACTGGTTCCGGTTTCTTCGCAACCTTTCTGATCTCTTCCGAGATGATGAACAAGAGCAAAAATCGAAGTAGCAACACATCATCCCCCTCCACCATCTTCTGTTCTTGTGGAGAGTTTCTCTCCATTCCATACTCCTGTCCTCCCCATGCTCGAACTGGACGTGGGCAATTGGGATCACTCAGCGGAAGATGCCTCAGCATAGATCTTGTCCGGCATGGAGGTCCACCAACCCAAGCCTTCACATCCCCTGAGAGTGCGAGACGCAGCAAGTAGGGGTAGGCCAATCCTTCAGGTGAAAGATCCTTCACAGGGTCCTCATGGAGCTTATCGGCCTCATAAAGCACCTTGGAATTTCCGCCGACTTCCTTGAAGGCTCTTCCCAACGTGTAGCCCATAGGTTGACCTGAGAAAAGATGAACAAGGACTCCATCTCGCTTCCATGCCTTCCTCGTCCTCCTATTCGCTAAGGGCATCACGTCTGCTGCAGGGGTCTGAATCAACTGCTCCTTGATGGACTGTGGAACATCTTCAAACACAGGGTGCAAATTGACCAAGCTTTGTATCCATTGAAGTTCTCCATCTTGGTTGGCACTCAAAGCACGAACTCGAACATGGGCCTTCGCCTCAATCTCCTGGATCAGCTCAAGAGCGAGTTGATGCTCAATCATCGGACATCCGTTTTCAACCTGCACTTCTAGCCGACCATGTCTTGGGTGCCAAACATCCAATCCGCTCTTCGTCCACTCAACCTTGCAATCCAGGAGCGACGTCAACATACCCATAGGAACTATCGGCTCAACTCCAGCCTCACCCACGATCACACCTGTTGGCGACAATCTCATTGACAGCTCCTTCTCGCCGGCAAGAGTGACATTGACTTGGGGGTACTGCTGGACCTTCTCACCTTTCCGTCTCGCCCTCAACGGATGTGTCGCTCCACTGTCCAACAGGCCCTTAGACGAAGTAGGGGCCATCCTCGAAATTCTGAAGGGCTTCATGCTTGCCTTCCGAAGGTCATCCAACTGACGTTGAAGTCCCTCCAACTTGTCCTGATTCGTCTCCCTCCTCATCGATCTTTCGGCAACATCATCCTTTGTCATGCCTCGAAGCATCTTGTTGGCCTCGTCGAGCAACACTTTCATTGTATCTTCCGTGGAAGGTGTTTCTTCCGTCTCCGTTGTCTTTTCTTTCGAAGTACCTGGCTTCGCGTCCTTATCTTTGTCTTTGTCCTTGTCCTGGGTCTTGTTGGAGGCCTTACTAATCCTAGGCTTCTTTCCTTCTTCAAGACCACTTCTTGGACAAGCATTTGCAAAATGCTCCTTGCTTCCGCAGTTCCAGCAACGGCGTTCACTGTCTAAGGTGTGGATGAAGCCGCAAGTCTTCCCTTTTCTGCACCCTTGATCCGTCAAGAAGAACTTGCACGGATACTTCTTTCCTGCGTTCTCTTCACCATCCTTTCCTTTGCCATCACCCTTTCCACCTTCTTCCAATCTTCGAATCCTCGCCGCTGCTGCAGGATCCTGAGGCGTCTCCTTCTTCTTCGACTGCTGTCCAGCCTGTTCAAACTCTGCAAGGACATGCTCCGCAAATCTGCCAACGGAGTCTTGAGTAGGCACCGTGTCCACCTGAAGAGTGGACCTTGTGAGTGACAAGCGGAAGTGAAGGTCGGGGTAGGCTGTCAGGACCTTTCGAGTCAACCTAGTGATGCCCTTCATCAGGATAGTAGCATCGGGTGGGGTTACTCCCACTTCGCATGCCCTCCGTTTCCAGCGAAGCCATTTTCGGAGGCCACTAATGGCCTGTGGAATCGTTCCAGCTTCTTGTGGAGCTTCCAACGCTCCAAGGATTGCAACACGCTCTGCCAGACCTCCAGGTTGATACATGACCATTCCTCTGGTCAATATCCCCAAGGTGCTAACGGCCTTCGAGGAGATCACTTCTTCTTTCAATGCCTCTGGGATTGAGGCCAACAGCAGTGACGATGACCTCTTCTCAAGCCTCGCCCACCTCTGTTGCTTCAAGGTTTCGCTGGCCTCAACCACATGCTTCAACCTGTCGATCGGCGTCATGGACATGTGGACCTCATACCAGGATCTGGCCTCCTCGACAACACAGGTCCACCATGCTTCCGAAGACTTCGACAGGTCACTCATGTATGGGCTGATACAAAGTAACCAGTCGTTGAAGTCAATAGGGGCTGTCTCTCCGTGCCACTCTGGGAGACGTGGCAAGTCCATCTGGTAACGAGCTACCTCAGCCTCCTCACCATCCCCTCCTGGCATCATACGACGTTGGATTTCTTGCATCCCTTGCATCAGCTTCAGAATGACACTCAAAGTTCCATTCTTTTCTGGATCATCATCGACCTCCTTGGATGATTTCTCCGATTTCTTCCGAGTTTTCTTTGCTTCTTGCTGGCCACCTGGCCCGTCCTCCTTGGCAGCCTGTCGACTGGCTCCCTTTCCAATCTTCTTATCTTGTCGGCCCGCTATCCCATCCTCTTTCTTCGGAACGGTGCTTGGCTTACCTTGCTGGCTTCCTAGCCCGTCCTCCTTCTTTGACACAATCGGAGTCTTTCCTTGTCGGCCGTCTGGCCCGTCCTCCTGTTTACCGGTCTTCACGGTTTTCTGCACTGTTTGCTGCTGATCATCTGTTCCTTCTTCAATGATCTCATCCTCCGTCAGCTCCTCTTCTTCCTCAGATTCCTCACCCTCTTCTTGCTGGCCAGCTGGCCCGTCCTCCTCTGCTTCATGATCTTGACCCTCCGGGGTTCCAAACTGCGACGTACCTTGACGTTCCTTTGCTTCTTTCAGTTCAGCTCGAAGTCGTTGATTTTCCATGTGGGACGCCCTCATCTGCAAATCGAAGTTCAACATCATTCTTTCCATTCTTTCCATCTCCATCCTCATTCGAGCTTCTCTTTCTCGAAAGTGGGCTTCAGGGTACGGAGGATACCCGTATCCTTGGGCGGATGGTCCAGCTTCCAAAGGACCGTGGGGGCGGACTTCTGACCTTGGTGGGGTGGCCCAGGCAGAGCCACTGGGTGCTTCGAGTCGCGGATGATCGAGCATTGGAGCCTTCTTCGCAAGATCATGAAACTGGGCAATCTGTTCCGGAGTGAACAGAGGGGTCATCGGCTGACCGGAGTGAGGCTCAGGTCTATATGATACAGGTGGTCCACTAGGGGCTGCTGGCTCTCCTACAGACTCCCTGTCCTTCTGAGCGACATGACTTCCACTACCATTCTTGTCTTCTATAGCCTTCATCTTCCTAGCTGAACCACTAGGTGTCTTATACTTATCGTCTTCTTTGGGATTCTCAACCACTGGCTTCGGGGATGCAGCAGGTGGTCCCTCCTCCTGACTGGTCCTCGCTTTCGGTGATTCTTTCGCTTCTTGGACTGCCACAAGTTCCTGGGAAGCCGGCACAAGCTCCTGACCGATCAAAGCCAGGTTCTCTTCAGCCTGAATGCCATCATCTGCTTCCGGAGTCATAGGAACTGGAGCTGACACCGCTTCTTCGACGACATGAGTCTCACGTCTACGGCGAATGGTAGTGCTTGTCATTTGGGGTTTCTTAGCAGAGCTCTTTTTCTTTGGGCTCATAACCTATGTTCCCAGAAATGGCCACCCTCACACAACCAAACCTTGACCCTCTGGAATCACAAAGTTCACCAGGTCTCCCTTCCCACTGTTCAACAGCAACAGTAAGGTTCCAGGGGACCAACCACAGCACACCGTTGTCCAGGCAGCTGCTTTTGGACATCAAAATCAAAGGGCTTCGGTAGGCAGCACATGTTCTCACATGCTTTCGAACACTTCTTGATTTGTGCATTGGAGTTCATCTGCAGTTTTAACCCCTGTGAAAAATATGAGTCAACCAACCAGTTGTTGATAATTACAAGGGAAAAAACATGTTTAAAACCACCATCCACCCTTTTTTGAGGACCCTTTTCGAGTTCGCCTAGGAAGATAACGGCCTAGGCCCTACCATTTTAAAACCACCATCCAGTAATCTATTGGCCAACCCTGAGGATTGATAGAGGAACCACTGACACCACAAATCCAGCCATCCCAGTCATCTAGGGATGTCCCAGGCAGATCTGATACCTCGCTGGTGATGGCTAGTCGTTGGTCACCTGGAAAAATGGGTGCAGCCCTAAGGAGGGCTCCTTCATGGGTGGAATCCCCAAGATGTTTGGTAGGGACACGACTGTTTAGATGGTTCCCCAAACTCATGGACTTCCATATGTACGTGTTTACACATGTTAACATGATTGCTCCGCATTTGCACCACCTAGCATTTTGAAACACAGACTAAATCAAGCATGTTGCTTCCACTTTTTGCTGCCAAACACAAGCGAAGCATCATGAGGTCGATAGATGATGGGGCTTCAACATAAACAAAGCACCGAGCACCATAAGATCTTTCCCAAGGAAGGCTTTCCCAGCTGGCGACTTCGAACATCGTCGCCGGCCTCCCGTGTTGGGCTGCTTGCCCAGCTCAAGCCCCGCGTTTCTTTGACGCGCAGCGGTGCCACTGCGGAGGACCTTCACTGGACACGTTGGAGCTGCTCTCTCACCGCACTGCTGTCACCCCCGGAGTCCGAATCTCCCCAGGTCACCACCTGACGGGAATACCAACAACCCACGGCAAAGGCGATGACAACCAACAGCAACACGTGATGAGGACGACCACGTTGCGCACATCGATGACGACGACTCGACAAATCGACTTGCGCGCACTTTCCAATACGAGCTTTGCTGATTATCATGGTGAATGATAGGTCACAAATTTCTTCAAAATGATTAGCGGTTAGTGAAGTTGTTCACCATGGTTGATGATCGCTACTCAGTAGCCAATAACCCGTAAACCACCCAAATCTAGTTGATTCAATGATCCAACCAGCATTAATTCAACCCCATCTAGTTGATTCAATGATCCAACCAGCATGAATTAACCATGATTCATGGCTCATTTATAGTCAATCAGCTGGTTGATGCTGAAGCTGGTTGATGCGGATCGTTGGCCTTGCCCTGGCCCGTCACTGCCGCGAAGGCCCCGAAGGATGCCTGGCGAAGCGAGCAACTTATGATTCTCATGAGCTATTTGTAGTTTACGGTACCTTTAACGGTTACTTACTATGGTATTTACTAAATCAGTAAACTATTGACTATTAGTAACATTAGTCATTTAATGATTATTACTATTAATCATTATTTACCACTATGAATTATTTGCTATCGTAAACTATGTAAATGAGGCGTTTGTTCAACTATGAGATGTTAATAGTACTATGGTAATTACTATCAATCATTAATTGGTTCAGCTAGTACCATAACCAATGACTATAGTAAATACCATTGCTGTTAATGATTAGGCCCAGTCATGGTATTTACTATAGTCATTGTTCAAAAGAATCATTGTCATGAGGTATCTATAGTATTATCTGTACAATTGTATTGTATAGTTATTGTCGTCTAGTATATTTAAGGAATGTTGTCATGATACTGTATAATGAAAATTCGCCAATTAATATTATTGTTGGATGTCAACAATGTGATTGTTGACAATAAAAATTCTATCCGGTTGCATCCAAGCAAAACCTCTTCAAATAACAATACAGTAATGGCCTGAATGTATTCGAAGTCGTTGCAGGGTCACTTGTATAAAGCTATCGCACAAATCTTTAGAATAGTGATACCAAACTGCTTCCAAACAATCTATACACGAACGGTATTACCACACCTGTATGGTGGTTTCTCAAAAGAGGGGTACCCCCAAATCATCCAGTTTATTGATCATTTCTAGTACTTAAGAGCTTCATATACCGGGTTTCATCGGGGTCCGTCACCATGAACCATGGCTGTGGGTCCAGGCTGCTCCTGACCACTCGCACCCATGGCTGGATGGCACGACCTGCACTTGCAGCACGTTGTTCAGCTGGGCGGCCACATGCGAGCTGTTGCCCCCGTAGTCTGCGTGGCCCCAGGTGACCACCTGGCGTGGTGAATTCATAGTGATGAATGGTCAATGAATCGGGTGACCATGGGAGGTAGTAGGTGGTGAATACTGGTGGATACTGGTGGATACTGGTGGATACTGGTGGATACTGGTGGATACTGGTGGATACTGGTGGACACTATGGGTTAATGAGTCGTAAATGATGATGATGGCAGATGGTGGTGAATACGGGGTGGATACTGTGGTAGTGGTGGTGGATGATGGTACTGGGGCTAACCATGGACACCGAAGGTCAACAGTTGGCAATAATGGTTGATAATGGTTGATAAAGGTTGGTGCACCAGGGTGGTTTGCCCATGGTTTATGGTGGTGTTGATGGTTGATGAGCTGGTTAATGGATAATGATTGTTAGTAGAATCCAATAGGAGGGAATGATGTATGCCACATGCATGGAGTCCATCAAAGGCACTACCCAACCATCCCAATAATCCCCGGTGGGTATGCGCTATGTCCCTGGGGAGCCCAAAACTCGTGACAGCTTTCACCAAAGCACCATACCCGACCATGGGCAATGGGCCATGGGCCATGGGCAGGACTCTTTTCGGACCCATTCTGGGGTGCAAGATCAAGACTTGACAGGTACCACAAGTTACCACAAGGCTTCGTTGTCAAGGCTTCGGTTGCCCACCATGCAGCTTGTTGTCCACAGAATTCCAGGCCCAAAGAGGTAGGGAATCGAACCCACCACTACCATAGCCACGACTTGACACGGCTTTCAGGCCTGGCCGTTGCCCAAGATCGCTGCAAACGCACCGTGCGTCGCATGCAGCTCTTGCACATTGCGCAGCTCCTGGATGGACCGTGCCCGGAAGTGGATCAGCGGCTGGTCTATGACCAGCTGGCGTTGGAACTGCAGATGTTGAGAGTCACAACCGCTAACCGTGGTTAATACAAAGTGATCATATAACTACCAATGATGGTTAAACAACTAGAGCTGGGTTCATATGCTGCTTTCTGAAGCCAGTTTGGGGACCCCAAAGTTGTGGGTTGGAGTTTATTACAATTACCTATTAATATGGGATGATTTGGGGGTACCCTATTTTGAAAAACAACCATATGTTTCTTTCAAGTGGCATTTTCAAAAAGAAAATCTGAAGCTTCATTTTTCCGTGCCACACCTGCAAAGTGTCGGGTGGCGGATGACCAGCGAATGACTGTTGCTTCATATGTGTTCCTATGTGGGTGGATCATCCATGAATTGAATCAGATAACCCATCACCCGATGATCATTTTCAATGAATTGTTCAACTTGATTGGGCGACACATCAACTGCGGACATCCGATTCGCTAATCATCATCAACATCTCCACTATCAATCATCAATCAACAACCAACCATCAATCATCCCAAGACCTTAACCTCCACCTTCACTCAGACATCCTAAGGTCGACCTCTTCAACTCAGCATCCTAAGGTCCACCCCCTAACCGCTCCACCCTCCACGCACAGCTCCCCACCTGCACCTTTCGCCCATCTCCACCGCAGTCGGGGTCGCCCCAGCACCACACCCGGCCGTCGCTCAGCAGCGCCGCGCAGGCCCGGGCGGAGGCCCGCAGGCGCACCGCACGGCCCGGCAGCGAAGGAGAGCGCAGGCCGCGGCCCCAGCAGACCACGGAGCCATCGGAACGCCTGGGAGAAACAAAATTGGAGAAAATCATGTTGGTAAATGTATGATGTGTGTGTGTGTGTAAATATGTATATATGGGAATATTTACATAATATATATATAAATATATATTTTTTTTTATTTATGTATTTATCTATATATTTTTGTTTCTTATGTATACAAAACATGTGTTTATGGTAAATATATGTCTACATACAAAAATGAAGAATGAATGTAAGGAAAAAAAGTAAGAAATGTGTTTATGTATTTAAAAAATGTGTTTATGTATAATTGCACTGTAATTGTAAAAGAGTAGGGATGTAAGAGAGAGGGCATAGGAGAGTATGAGAGAATTAGAGTCATTCTATATCAACCGTAATTGTTGTTGGCCTATCCCGAGGATTAACCATGAGATTGAACATGAGCTGGACCATACGATTAACCATGAGATTAACCGTGAGATTGACCCTAAGATGATCTAAGATGAACCATGTTATGAAGATTCACCATGGGATTAAGCATGAAATTAACTGGTTGGTGGTTTCAACCCCTATGAGAAATATTAGTCGACCAACCAATTGTTATTGATTACTAGTGAAAATAAAAAATGTTTGAAACCACCAGCCAGTTAACCATTCTTAAGCACTAGTCGCCATGATTGACCCTTGTGAACCACCAGCATCCCTTGCTGCTTCGGACCCACCGGGTGTCATCCAAGACTCAGAGCTGCAAAGGCCGCCTGAGAGGCTTCTAAAGCCACCACATCCTCCAGGCGCACGGCTGCCATTGAGCCGTTGATACGGGCCACCCTGATGTTGTCAGTGATCAACCAATGGTGATCAACCAATGGTGATCAACCAATGAGATCAACCAATGATCAACAAATGGATGAAGATGAACTTTTGGGAGGTTTTGGGCATCGATTTTTCATGGCGTGTAATCTCTGAGTACCGAGTACGAGGGATGGAAATCCTCGATCTGTGGCTGGACGTCTCCCTTGCGTTCACTGAAAGGGATACCTCTTCGGACACCTTCAAGGAATCTGCATCCTCGTGATCTGTGGCATCTCACAGCTTGTAACGAACCCACATACCAGACGGGTCAAGGTCAATAAGGTCTTGGTTTGTCTACAAATCGCTGGGTTTCTAGCTAGCATGGATGATAACAAACCCAGCTGTTCAAAATAAATTCACCGTTAGTAACAACCCCCATATCATAAACACCAAATGGGTTGTTTTCCTTATCAACAAATACCGTAAACATCAAATAATCATGATGAACTCCTTGTTCTTATAACCATGATCATGTGATAAGAGTATCCATTCCCTACCATTGCTAACCTATTGTTATAAGCATGATTGACAATGATAGGTAATGGTTAAGGATGATTAACCTTGGTATCATCTAAACCAATTACTATGTTGTGATTGACCTATTATTCATGACCATCACCTGGTGTTGAACCTCTTATCAAGCTGTTATCATGGCTATGATCTGATTAATGATTGACCTACTATCTGTTATCATTTATGGTTATCATTCAGACAACTTATTATATCAGTTGTTCATTATATTGATTGACCTATTATCTGTTATCATTTATGGTTATAATTTGCCATGATTGCCTGTCACACATAACATATCGAAATATCATTCACCACTAGTCATAGAGTGGTAGGCAATGGTCGGCGAACCCTGGCAGCTGTCCTGCAGTTCTGCACGGACCTCTTGGCTGTCGCCACCAAAGGTGTCCTCGGACGCGACCGCTACGCCATGCTGCGTTTAGGCATGCGGGGGACTCCACTCGCCATCCAAGCGAAAAAGAACCCAGGTATCTACGAGTATAGCCAGATGCTGGCTTCAAATGGGCTATAATGGTTCATTAGTGGTTAAGAACCAATGGTTAGATATCCTCGGGATTTTCCAGGGTGAAATATGTGTTGCCCTGTGCAGTTGCCAGAACTTCCACAAGGGGACTTTTCTCAGAGGTATGCTCCATTAACTAGTGAGTGTGATCAAGAAAATCAAGAATCCTGGCAAGTGGGAAATCTGAACATATCTGAAGAATGTGTGTAGATCTAAGCATCTAAATATCTATAGGTGGTCACTTACATCTAGATTTGTAGTCATCTATACTAAATCTGTACTATATCCTAGTACATCTAAGAATCTAAACCTAGATGATTATTTAGATCTATATCTAACGTAAATCTAAGTCAGCTACTAATCTACTATAACACTAATGCGAATTAGATTTGTAATCTATACTAGTTCATCTTTAGTACATCTATAGCAAATCTAAGATGTACTATAAATCACTAATCTTAGATGTACATACTAGTATCACTGCTCCTTAGCGAATCTATACAAAATCTATACTAATCGAAGTATCTAAATCTATTCGATACAGTATTGTACAAGTTCAGCCATCCTAAATGGTGGTTTCTCAAAATAGGGGACCCCCCTAATCATCCATTATTAATCATTTATAGTAATAAACCAACCATTTTTGGGGGTCCCCCATTTTGAGAAACCTCCAAATCTCTACTGTCACAAGTCTTGGTGGCTTATAGATCCCTTGCTAAAAATATATTTAGTGGTTATATGGTAAATCAATCATATCCCAAAAACACTAAAAACCTAAGTTAGTGGGTATAAGCCATCCAGAAGTCAAACATCACCGCATGTCACCTGCTGACGGCGGGGCGCATCTCCCCAGGTCACCACCGTCGCGTCGCGGAGCAGCGCGGCGAAGGCTCCGTAGGACGCACTGAGCGCCACCACCTGCTGCAGTTGCTCCTGGCGACCACGACTTGGAGGTAGCAGTTGGGGGTCCAAGTAATAGCCATACTAATTAGTGGCCATTAGTAATAAAGTATTACTAATTATTAATAGCCATTATGGCTAATTAGTATGGTTATTACTAATTAGTAGCCATTAGTATGGCCATTAGTAGCCATTAGTAGCCAAGCCATACTGAAAGTTAATAGCCAGAATGATTGAAAAAGTATTAAACGATTACTTGGAGGTAGTATTATTAATCGTTTGACCTTCAGTAATGGCTTCTGCCTCCAAGTAATGGCTACTGAATATTTCCTACCAACACTAGTAGTGCCTATAATCGCAATAGTTTTTGGCAGTACACTGGTCATACTTATTGCTAGTGATGAAATTAGTACTGATGATAAAAATTGCAAGAGTTTTCATCGCTGCTAGTTTGCAGTGGTGCTGAGTGGTTATCTGGCAACCGTTGTTAACGTGCTTAGTACTGGTGGTGGTTGTGCCTGAAGATCTTTGCCTGCTACAACAATGGTTTATGATGATTCATGGTGATGCACCCCCAATCATCATTGATTCTTGTCTTGTTGTTTCACTCGTGACCACTTGGCGATGGCTGTTGTAGAAAATTTCCAGCAAGAACGACATAGGCAAATTCCAAACAAATCAGAAAGTCATTCACCAACAAACAGGGAGAAATGACAGGGAGTGGAATTCAGCGGCAAGAACGACCAAGCGATCAGCAAAATGTGCCAGCTGACAAGCGATGGTACAATGGAGTTCATTGCGAAATGGAATGCATACATTGCACGTTGTAATTCGGTGATCATCGACCATCACTGGTTGGTTTGTATCCAAACTTACCAATCATAGGTGTTTCACCGACGACAAACAAAGGAACAAACCGCAGATGTCTTTTTAAGAAAATGGTCTGCAATCACAAATACCAATTCATAGTTTCAGAAAAATGCTTAAACGGTAGATGCAGGCTCGTCCTGCAATACTCTGTATATATATATATACATATACCGATGGCTGACAAACCAACAAAATTCGAAAACC
>VSDK01027342.1:113611-124222 GCA_009767595.1 Symbiodinium kawagutii
CATTCCTGTCACCCAAAGTTCCTCTGTCAAGCGTCTTCCAACCACAGCGCTAATCTCATGCTCAGACCAATAAACGCGTCAGCAGAACACGATGGCTAATTTGTGAATCTTTGATTTGAAAAGTGAACCCATCCACTTCCATCTTCAATCATCCCAACAAAAGCCAACTTCAACCAACCCAACAGAACCCATCTTCAATCATCCCAACAAAAACCCAACAGAAAACTTCATAACGTTCTCACCCAACTTCATGACTTCAATCCACCCAACTTCAATCTTCCACCCACCTGCCCCCCCACTTGCCCTCTCCCACCTGCACAGGCCCGCTGCATCCGCCCGACTCCGGGTGTCCCCAGGTCACCACTCGGCCCTGCCGCGTCAGCGCTGCGAAGGCGGCGCCCGCCACGGCTTGGACGTCCTGCAGCTTGCTGCGCACCACGGCGCCTTGGCAGCCTGCGACCCACAGGGACCGCCACAGCAGGGGCCCTCCACAGCAGCCCTTGGTGAAGCTTTTGCTGTTGAAGAAAGTAGAAGTGGCATCCAGTTTTGGCATATACATTCTCGGGATTTGACAGGCATATGGCTAAATTTTGGGGATTTGACAAGCTGGTCCAACTTAGCTACTGTTCTAGGTACCAACTTGGTTTCTGGGGGCCCTACCTTGTAGCACACCCCTTGAGGGTTTTGATAGCGATTACCTGCTGCACAACTGGTTCCACGATAATGACATCACGATGCGGTTATCATTTCCAGGTATGGCTGAAGTTTGAAACCGCCAACCACTTGTAGCGGTGATCCCTAGCTCCATATCAACGAGTTGAATGACCAGTCGCTGCTGGTGGCTCAGGACGTTTCATGGCCATGATTGGTGTGTCCTCAAGGTTGTTGGTTGTTTGGCATTGTTTGGCCATACGCGCGGCCAGGATTCACTAGCATCATCCATGGTTGAAAATGGTTGACAACCATTTTAATGAGTGTAATTCATACACTGTTGGCATGTTCCCAGCAATTATTGGATTTTTGTCCCCGTCAATAGCCATCAAGTGGCCATGGTTACCCATTATCAGCCAGTAGTAACCATCAAAAATCCATAGCCAGCATCCATAATCTAATCAACATTGGCCATCAATGAATCAACATGACTTGGTTATGGAACCATTCTGAGCCATTGTTGTTGCTTGTCTTCGCCTGTTTGTTGTTTGCCATCACGGCCCCCTTCACGCCGGATCGGCCTCCATACAGCGGGTTGCCCCAAGTCACAACTCGTCCATCAGCCCTGCGGGCAGCAAAGGCCCCATAGGAGGCGGTGACTTCCTCGACGTTCACCAAGAAATCGCGCACTTCCTCACAAGACATGTCCGAACAGATAAGGAAACCATGAGAGAAGAGAGAATGAGAATGAAGATGATGATAAGAAGAGGGAAGGAGAATGAGGATAATAGTGACAACGAGGAGAGGGAGAGAGAGAAGAAGAGAGAAGAGAGAAGAGAGAAGGAGAGAAAGTGAAAGACGTGAAAGAAGGAGAATGTGAGAAAGGTGAAAGAAGGAGAATGTGAGAGAGGCGAATGCGAGAGAGAGACACATGTGTTTTGAAATAGAAAATCCAAGTGTGAGAACGAGAGATGTGAAGAAAGAAAGAAAGAAAGAAAGAAAGAAAGAAAGAAAGAAAGAAAGAAAGAAAGAAAGAAAGAAAGAAAGAAAGAAAGAAAGAAAGAAAGAAAGAAAAGAAATCAAAATGAGACAGAGAAAACGAGGATAATGAGAATGAAGAACGAGAAATCGTCAGAAATGTGACAGGACCGCAGGTTCTCCTGCGGCAGGAAAACCCGGCCAAGTGCCAGGTTTCCTGGCGCACGAAATTTTTTGAGGAGACTTAGGCCCTGGTAAAAAGCTTGCTCCTGCAGACAGTAAAACTGGGTTGGACAAAGGCAGCGAGAATATGGGGGAACATCGGCGAGTTTCGGTGAAATCTCCGCAGCTGAAAGCGACCACAACCATCCGGCAGGTGATAGCCGGGGTCTATTATTTTCAGGGTTGCGAGTCGTTCCAGGATGACAACAATACTATTCAATGCCAAAGCCTTGAAATACAAAATATCAATAACCATAGCTACGGTAAAATTCCCGGGCAGCATCTCGCATACTAGAACAATTTTTTTGGAAGAATGAGCCTGGGATGATTCATCAACATTCCGGAAAGGTGGTGTGAAGTGTGTCGGCTCCGGAACGGCTTCGTTTTTGACAAAATGCCTTAGTGCAATTTCCGTGTAATGAGTCACTGCTCACCGGTTCTCCACCGGAGGCTGTGGGGGTGCCTCTCCGGTTCCCGGGGTGCGTGTGTCAGTACACAATATGTAAGGGTTCATATCTGGCCCTCACAATTTCTAAATTACCCATGCTAAGTATCACAAGTAAAAAGCATAGTAATCGCGCAAGCCGATGGAAGTTTCCAAGGAGATGAACCTACCTATAAGAAAGGAGGGTCCTCTCAGATGAAGTGATGTTGTAGATACCCGGTCAAGATGGCCATGATAACTCGTGGGTGCTGATGATGCAGAACATGGCGATCATGATGATGACGATGGGGATGGGGATGATGGTAATGAAATGGTGACGCTGATGTTGCTATATGTTCCTCGTATATATTTGCTGTGCTTGCAGAATGTGAGGGGTGGCAGGAGAAATGGAGAGGGAAAGAGAGAAACAGAAAGAGAAAGAGGAGAAAAAGGATAGATAGAGAACGCAAGAGAGACAACAGGGAGAAGACAGAGACACCTGAGAGAGAAGAGAGGGAGATGGATCGAGATGTGGCTATGGGTCAGTTCACCCTGTACCCTGGTTCCCCATCATTAATATTTATTTTCCTTATGAAATTGTTGGTGAACGCATCCCCCATGAAAGTTGGTTGGTCGATTGATTGACCCATAGCGATATGATTCACCACTAATAACCACTATCAACCACTATAAAGAATCATTAATCAACCATTGGGTTGGGTCAAAATCCTGTACCCCTGGTTCACCTATCATTAATCATTGTTTTCCTTGTTATTGTTGGTGATTATTCCTAACTATTGGTTGGTCACCTGCTTGACCATCGCGGGCGCTCCGCGGGCGCTCCGCGGTCGCCGAAGCACATAGCTGTCGCTGCCAAATTCCCTCATTCCCCAGGAGACCACTGAGCCATCCTGCGCCACGAGCCCTGGGGAAACTCCTATGGAGCCGTTGCATATGGATCTGTCCATATGGTGGTTTCTCAAAATATGGCTACCCAAAAATGGCTGGTTTATTACTATAAATGGTCAACATTGGATGATTTGGGGGGTCCCCTATTTTGAGAAACACTCATATGGTGGTTTCCTCAAATGGCCCCAAAGTAATGCATGATTTGTTGATCAACAATGATTCACATGAGATGATTTGGGGGTACCCCTCTTTTGAGAAACCACCATAATGATATATACATGGATTGGCTGTTGATAATGTTCGGATAATGGATGACAAGAATCTTATGATATGTATGTATGAATACATGTCTGTAACTAGATATATGCAGTTGTGCATGTAGTTGCGTGCGCCTATGTATGCAAGTACGTACGTAGGATCTTTGTATGTATGTACATACGTATGTATGTATGTATGTATGTATGTATGTATGTATGTATGTATGTATGGATGTATGGATGGATGGATGTATGGATGTATGGATGTATGGATGTATGGATGTATGGATGTATGGATGTATGGATGGATGGATGGATGGATGTATGGATGTATGGATGTATGGATGTATGGATGTATGCATGTATGGATGGATGGATGGCTGGCTGGCTGGCTGGATGGATGGATGGCTCACTAACGATCAAATTCCACTTCTGAATATCAAACTAACACTACCCACTACCCACTACCAACCACAATTTGTCAACCAACCAACCAACCAACCAACAAACAACCAACCAACCAACCAACCATTGATTGCACCCATTGGTTACTCCCTACCCACATCTCCCCACTACAATCACCAGCTAGTTCCCCATCATCACCAGCTAGTTACCTACTACAATTGTTTTCCCTATTATCACTTGTTATCATCCCCCCTTAGTTGGTTAGTGATAGCCAAATCACCAGCTAGTTCCCCATCATTAACCATTGTTTTCCCTTAGAATTATTGGTTATTATCCCCCCTTAGTTGGTTAGTTAAGATTGACCCATAGCCATATAGTTGGTATATCCCCTAGTATTGTTGCTTGATACACCCTATTGATAACCATTCACCAGCTAGTTAACCACCATTGAAAAAATCACCAGCTAGCTCCCCATCATCCACTCCCCGCCTCCAACACCGCCGCGAAGGCCCGCGCCGACGCCGCCACCTGCCGCACCGTCGCAGCGCGCTGCGCCAGCGCGCTGCGCAGCGCCGTGGCGTCGCCGCCGCAGGCGGGGTCGCCCCCGGGGCCGCCGCAGGCGGCGTCGCCCCAGGCGACCACGGTGCCGTCACCTGGCGGGGTGGGACCGTGCTGGGATTTGGTGGTTTAGTAGCTGGTGATCTAGTGATTACCAGCTAATTAACCAGCTAATAGTGATTTACCATGGTTAATTAGCTGGTTAAGAGTGATTAGTATGGTGAAATGATGTTAAATGATGTTAAATGATGTTAAATGATGTTAAATGATATAGTGACTAGTATGGCGTGATTGACCACACTTAATTAGCTGGTGATATAGTGATTAGTATGGTGATTGGTATGGTGATGTTAAATGTGACTGGAATGGTTTGTAAGATGGATAATAGTGAACAATTGCAGATGTACCAGCATTAAGAAAAAATCATTGGGTCCATGAGCCTTGTTTTAACCACCAACTACGAGGGTTATCAACTTGAATTTTCCCATGGTTTCTCTGAATTGAAAGATGGTTGAGGACAAGAGTTTTGATGATGCTTAAGGCATAAAAAATGATGCCATGGGTGGCTAATGGCTAATGATGGTTCATGGCAATTCACCATGGTATCATGGTGGTCAATCTTGATTCTTTGACGGGGTGCTGATCATAACAATAGATTCATGATGGTCAGCATCTAACAGGGCTGGGGAGTAGAATGTGGCAGTACCAAATCTACACCTCACCTCGGATGATCATGTCTGGTTCAATATGACAAATCAATAGCTCATTTCGGTGGTTAATTGGACGGAACACCAATGTCATCAGTAGCGGCGCTATGAGAGTTGATTTGTTCCACAAATGAATTTTCTTTTCGTAAAGCAGGTAAAAAGGGCATGCCCGTTTTTCTTGAATTAAATCAGCATCTTGGGTGGTTGGGGGCACCCCTTCTGGCTGGATGCTGTGTGCATACATAGCTACTGCCATCCATCAGCATCTCTGCTCTTTTGTCATTGCTCATTATTTGCGCTTTCAAGGTGTGAACAACGTTGCGTGGACCGTTACAACATCTGCCCTGGACATCATCCCTCTCCCGTACGATTGTCAGGTGTACTATTCACCACTTCTCTAGATATATGCATCTATGTGCAATAAATGTATAGTACAATTGTATTTGTAAAAGTGTGGATGCGTATACATTTACACATGCATCGGATTGCCTCGCTGCATATATTTAGGTAGACAGCAACCAGTATCGCCCATGATATCGAGCACAATGAAATAGCACTGACCATCATTGCTAACCACTTACTAACCACTTATCAAGCATGAGAAACCAATACCAACCATCATTGTCAACCACTATTAGCCACTACCCACCTACCTTCCATTTCCAGTCATCATTGCTGACCACCAGTAAGCACCATTAACCACCATTCACCGTCATAATTTAGCCCGTCCAGCCATCCCCAGCCAGTCCCAGCCAATCCCAGCCACCCTGCTTGCCTGAAACCAGAGTAAAGGCAAAGGCATAGCCCGGTCGCGAAGCCAAAAGGGCTGGCTTGGCCAAAGCGAAGATTGTACCACCGCCCTGGCGCACGGATCAATCCTTGATGGAGGATGCTTTAGATACGTTAAGATGGTTGAGGATGGTTGAGGATGGTTGAGGATGGTTAGGTGGTGGTTAAGATAGTGGAATCATGATTTAGAATTCTTGAATTTGTATTTGTTGAGTAGAATAGCAATGATGTTTGAATGATGATGACGATGATGACAATGATGACGACGACGACAACGACGATGATGATGATGATGATGATGATGATGATGATGATGATGATGATGATGATGATGATGATGATGATGTGCCAAATTGTTCAACACTTGGTAAATCAAATGATTAAATATGATATTTTGATGGGTCATGATTCGGAATTGTTCAACTGCTCTACACGCAATGACAACTTCTACCATGGTCATGATTCACTGCTGGTTAAACATATCATGGGTAATGATTGCCAGCACTGTTGAAAAATGGTTGGTCATGGCATGGCTTGCCATGTTTGCCAAGGAGTTGAGCGAGAAGGTCGTATTGAGAGAAGCTGCTTGAGAATGATTCATCGTGGACAAGGGCTTGAAGGTTTGGTCGGTAAACATTAACAATGGCTGGTTAGCCATTGGATTCTAGCCTGGTGGATAATGCTTAAACATGCAATGATTGAGAATTGCAAATGAAGATTAATGACGGTTATATGATGGTGATTCATGAGAAATCTGGTAGGGCGACCATGATCTGGAATAGCCAGCAGCAAAAGGCATGACGATAGTTTTACGGTTGCTCACTAACTATTGAAAAAACATACATGATTGCCGACAACGGCAGAGCAATAACAACGACGACGACGACGACGACGACGACCACAACAACAACAACAACAACAACAACAACAACAACAACAACAACAACAGCAACAGCAACAGCAACAGCAACAACAACAACAACAACAACGACAACGACAACGACAACGACAACGACAACGACAACGACAACGACAACGACAACGACAACGACAACGACAACGACAACGACAACGACAACGACAACAGCAACAACGACAACAGCAACAACAACAACCACAACAACCACAACAACCACAACCACAACAACAACAACAACAACAACAACAACAACAACAACGACAACGAAAACGACAACCAAAACGACAACGACAATGACAACGACAACGACAACGACAACAACAGCGACAACAACAACGACAACAACAACAACAACAAAGCATAGTATAAACCATGGTATTAGCCATTGTATTTACCATAGTGGTGATGTTGAACCTTAGTATGAATGATGGTATTAACTATTGTATTAGCAACCATACTACCAGCCATAGGACTGGCCATAGTATGAAGTATAGCATAAGTGTTCTCAATTCCAAAGCCATAGTCCTCAATGTTATCATGTTCCTTAGCATGGACGACCACAGTCCCCACCACGCGCTGTGAGTCCGGAACAGCCTCTGGAAGTGGGTCCTCATCCTCCAACACTCGTCCTGCCAGGTCAGCTGGTGTTCTTGTGTCGGTACAGCTGAAATGTATTTTTCATGTGCGCGTGTATGTATGGAAGTAAGCATGTCAGTGTATTGAAGAACATGAGTATGTAGAGGTGAAAGTTTGCAAGTGTGTAAGTTTGTAAGTATCCATGTAAGTGCGTAAGTATGTATCTAAGTATGTGTGTAAGCAAGTAAGGAAGGAAGTGAGTAAGTGAGTAAGTAAGTAAGGAAGTAAGTAAGTAAGGAAGGAAGGAAGCAAGTAAGCAAGCAAGCAAGCAAGTAAAAAAGGAAGGAAGGCAGGAAGTGAGTAAGGAAGGAAAGAAGGAAGGAAGAAACCAATCAAGTACGTATGTAAGTATGTATGTATGTACCCATGTATGATGTGTGTGTGTGCGTACATGTAAACTTGTGCATGTGTGCATGCATATTGTAAATAGAGGAATGCTCCCAATCTGTGATACCCTGATGAGTTAATAAGCTTTGTCCAGCGTCGCATTCTCTCCTCAAGGAATGACAGGCTGTTGACATGTGCATGAAATATGAGTCAAAAAGTCAAAAGTTGATTGTTCCACAGACCATGGGGTGTATCTCAAATTTCAACTGATGAGTACCCATGAAGCTGACAAGTTACCCCCCTTGGAGCCAGGTCCTTCCAAAACCAGCTGCTGAATGCCTATGCCCAGCTCCTGGTCCCGAATGCACAGCGATGAGCAAGCCACTTGATACCCCCAGCATGGTTGGAGACTACTTGTGGAATTTGGACAGCATGATATGTCTCGTGTGCTCAAAGAACTTCCTTTCCGGCCAAGTTTCCTACCAAGCAACCAACCAACCAACCAACCAACCAACCAGGCAACCAACCAACCAACCAACCAACCAACGAACCAACCAACGAACCAACCAACGAACCAACGAACCAACCGTCCCTCCACCGTTTCCTTCTGTGCAGCATGTCTGAGCTGCTTCACGTCGGCACCAACTTCCACACTGCAGCTCTTACCGCTGAGCAGCGTCACATGGAAGGGGGAGGTCATGGCGAGTCCGTGGCTCCGTTCATCAAGCGGCCAGGGTTGTGAGCCGCACCGGCCACCCCATGGGTCACGAAGCAGTTGCTTGAAGAATGCTTATGAAGCCATAGATCCTCTCAGGATCACCTTTCCAAGTTGTTGCTTACTAGTGGCTGCATCCCCAAGATCATTGTCAATATTGGTTATTGCTACTTGGGGAAGGCTGTTCACTAGTCCTGCCAGGATCAACATAGCTGCAGAAACGCCATTGAACCTCCTCGCCACGTTGTCGCAGCCATGGATTCCTATCTTCAAAGTGTTGTCAGTTGTGTCCCCCGTTGTGTTTTTGCTGTGTCACTGGTGGTACAGCCAGGGTTCTGCCAGAGGATCTCTGGAACTTTCCAGGCAGCTGGTACAATCCATGCTTGTCTCGAGCCAAAAACACTTGACCTTTGAGGGAAACAAACCATCCGCAGGTATCATCGATTTTAGAGTCCCAAACAATTGCGATCTCGCAGGTGTTCTGTAGCCGACGTTCATCGTCAAACATTCTGGGTTGCACTGCGATCTTTTTACCCCTTAAGCTCTGTGGTACTCAGTGGGGAAGGTTAGGGGCTCACCCAATCTGGCCATGTGTGATACCAGCCGCGGCAGCAAACACAATAGCAACACTTTTCACCATGATTCTGCCCAGGCATTCGCCATCAGAAGAAGTGCGTTCGGGTCGCTCGGCTGCGATCCTGAAGGAAGGGGGGAAACATCATCTGGAAGGTCAAAGAGTCTTGCTGCCCTTTCTGGTGTCTTGCTGCTGCCCTCAGCGGACTCAAATGCTTTGAGTAAATGCACCAGCAAACAAATAGACCAAAAACTGGCAAAAACAAAACGTCGACTAAAGCGAACATGTACTTTTGTTGGAAGCAGCTATGATTGGAAAAGTCCAATCGTTGGAAAGAAAATTGAAAAATCCAATGATTGGATGGAAACACCTTGGAAGGTGGCACGACTCACCATGCTCTTTCCCCGACACCTCTCAAGTGAGTACCAGGTCAGTCTCGTATTGGAGGCAATTCAGGGCTGTACAAATGAAAATCCCATCTACATCATACACATCAGGCATTGTCTGCACACTCTCAGCCTGCTCGGTTGATTCTTTGGTTTGCTCTTGTTAGGTTCAGGGGTTGATTTAGTTGGGGCGCGTCTCTTGCTTGGGTGCTGGTTTGCCTTTCTTTCTTTCTTTCTTTCTTTCTTTGTTTGTTTGTTTGTTTGATTGGTTGGTTGTTTGTTTGTTTGTGTTTGTTTGTGTTTCTTTGTGGATGTGCTTGTTTCTTCGATCTTGTCTGGCTGCATGCAAGTTGACCCGTTGTCTCCGTACCCAAGAGAGCTCACAAAAAGTGAAACAAAAGTCCAGCCAGAAAAAGAAAGTTCAGCCAAACACCATCTTTGGGCAGTAAGATTTCTTAGCCCCGCCCAGGCGAATCATTGGCAAGGACAAAAGCGTCCCTTAAAGGGTACTATCATGGGATCCGAAATTGTGATCACCTACAAACACCATCACATGTTTGGTGGCAAGGGGGGAAACGATGTGCATGTAGGGCGCCATCACCAATCTTGTCACATCATGGTTCCGCTGAAAGGTATGTCCGAGCGTATCATCTTGCCTTTTGTCCATACCGCGTTGCACCCTGCAACCAATGATGCAAATCAGGCAGCTTTGGGGTTAGGTCATTACATGCGCAAACCCACATCCACTGTGAAGACCCTCATCATTTTGCTGAATATCCATTCTTCAACCACCATCAAATATGACAAGCCACTACAACCAACGTCGATGACCATACCAATACCAACGATCACGCACCGTTTATTAACCAGTAACCAATATTGTCCAGTATTAACCTGAACCATTCATCATTAAGCATTCAACAGCCATCATCAACCATCAAGCAGCCATTGTTAATTGTTAATCATAATTATTGACCATTGTTACCAACTAAAAACCACCATTTTGAAGCCTTATCAACCATCAATCAGCTATTCATCAACAATCCATGAACTATTTGGCAGTTTCTCAAACTAGAGGTACCCCAAATCATCCCATTTCTTCAGTGCTAAACCTGCCATTTCTAGGGTCCCCTATGGCTTTAGAACCCCCGGGA
>VSDK01027342.1:124293-172429 GCA_009767595.1 Symbiodinium kawagutii
CCGCCCCCCAGCCGCAACGGCTGGCGCTTCGCGCAGCGACAAGTCGGTGATCCGATGGATCTGCAGATCATAGATACATCCACAGAGATCATATAAGATTCGTGTATGTATATGCATAAATATATGTATATATATATATTTATTTATTTATTTACATATATAACATACGTGTATAAATAGATATCACATATTTATCTAGATATGTACATACATTTATATTTATATATATATATATATATATTTATTTATTGAAATATATGTATGTATGTATGTTGTATATATATATCTCTCTACAACTTGTCTACATATATGAAAATATGAATGTAAATACATATATATATATATATATATTTACATATATGTAGAAAAACAATAAAAAAAAATATTTATATACATAAATACAGAAATATTGAAATTTATACAAATATATATATGCACATATCTAAATATAGATATGTATATATATATGCATATACAAATATATTTGCATATATATATATATATATATTCATTTACATATATTTAGAAATATATACACATGTAAATATATTTATATATCTATTCACATATATGAAAATATAAGTATATATTTATATATACATATATATTTATATTTATTTATTAATTTACATATATAACATACGTGTATAAATAGATATCACATATTTATCTAGATATGTACATACATTTTTATGTATAAATATATATATATAAATTGATATAAATATATGTGTATATATATATACAACTTGTCTACTTATATGAAAATATGAATGTAAATACATATATATATATTTATTGATTTACATATATGTAAAAAAAACAATAAAAAAATATTTATATACATATATACAGAAATATTTAAATATATACATATATATATACACATATCTAAATATAGATATGTATATATTTACATATATACATTTAAATATATATATATGTATACATATATATATATTCGTTTACATATTTATATATATATACACATGTAAATTTATATATATATATATATCTATTCACATTTATGTAAATATAAGTATATATTTATATTTACATATATATTTATATTTATTTACATATATATATATATATCCCCTCTGTGTATTTGAATGGAAATACAAGGGTATAGGTACAAGATGTGTCGTATCTGCATCTACACGTACAAATGTGAATATATGTTTTTTGCATCATGTATCGCATGTGTATTGATGCTTGTAGCCAACCGCCTGCGCATGACAAACACGTACATATATACATATATATTGTATGGATAGGTGTCTACACCAAAAAACAATACAACACAATACTCATTGTGAATATGTATGAAACAATTATGTACTGGTTTCTCAAAATAGGGGGACCCAAAAAAAGTCGGTTTTTGACTATAAATGACTAATATTGGATGGTTTGGGGGTACCCCTACGGCTTGAGAAACCACCGTATGTAAGACAAACCTCACCACGTGGTCGCACAGATTTGGCATGCGTTGGTTCTGGCACATGGAGGACCCACAAATCATGGCTATGAACAGACCGATATCATGGTTACCACTGTTGTTGTTGGTCATAGATGGTTTTTGATGGCTATTTGTTGGTCATAGATGGCTATTGATGGCTATTGATACTATCAAATCGTCATTGATGGCATGGCTTGTCACCCATAACTTTTTTTTAACGCCGCATCCTGCATGTCTCGACGCCACCCGACCTGCGGCTAAGTATCCACAATCATCGACTAATCCCTTTCCAACTTCATTAGCAGTTGGTGGATTATGAATTAGTAGTTGGAATAATCAACCCAAATTAGTAGTTCAAGCAACTCTGCTAATCAACCAAAATTAGTAGTTGGTCAATTATCAATTATATAGTTGGTTGATTATTCCATAAAAAATGCAGAGGTTCCCCTCCCAATGTATAGAGTCCCTACGATCAAGCAGGGTTGAGGGGCTTAATGCAAGTGAAAGGGACAGCACTGCTGTTAGGTATTATCCTCTATCACTAAGTATTGTGAAGCTTCGATTGATCAGAGCCATTGCTGGTAACAACAGTTTATAGATTAACCAGAACCATCTATTAACCAGAAGCACAATCACTACCGATTGATTAAGCAGAATCACTAACCATTGATTAACCACCATTCATCAACCAGTCTAAACTCACATTTTCATCGCGAGTCGAAGCAACGCAGTCGTCGACCAGTGCGCTGTCGCGCGGCGCCGCGGCGCCTCTTTCTTCACCTCGTTGCCGAGACCGCCATTTCCAGGACCTGGTCAAAGATGGAGGTCAAGACCAGGCCGACAGCATGGCATGTTGGTCATGTTGACCACTCGAACAGTTGGTAGGTCTGACTATTTGGTGCTTATAGATCGTAGGTGGTTATAGTTAGTAGGCCAATGTAACAACCAGTTAACAACTCGAATAGTCCGCATGTTATCTGTATCACATTGGCCTATTTGAATAGTCAGTAGGTCTGACTATTAGTCTCTTGGAAGCTAATCGTAACGGGGTAGGTCAGACTATAAGAAAGCATGGGCAGGTTACACTGGTCCTTTTGAAAGTGCAGAGACGTTAGTCACATGTCCTAACAACAAAGGTTGTGACTTGCTTTCACAATTTGAGAGTGTGGGCAACAAATATGTCACTCAACAGCAGCCAGAATTGGTGTGAAAGCGAGAGGCGTACGAAGCGTAACGAGTATCCTTGGCGGCTTACAGTGGATACCTGGCAAATCCATCCAATCCCGAAAAAACACTACAACCTGGTTGGCGGTTTCAACCCCTATGAAAAATATTCGTCAACCAACCATTTGTTAATAATTACCTTTGGGAAAATATCAAAAATTGTCAATGAAACCACCAAACTGGAACTCTAAGTTAGGTGGCTCACAACCTAAAATCCCACCTAGTAACCGTATAAATCTCTTACAGCCACTAAAATCCCAAGGAAACTAATCCCTATAAATCTCATTTAGTGGCTGTAAGCCACCCAGTATCTCCTAGGGGCTCACCTTGCCTCACCCCCGCAGCGGGGATTTTACCATCGCACCTGGCGCGGCAGGGACAGCCTGTGCTGCAGCAAAGGTTGTGGGCTCCACCATCCCCCCAGATTACCCAACGGTTGAGAAGGGTCAATCATAGGTTCCATAGGGATTCATGACCTTAATGACTAGAAATGGCAGATCCATATGAAAAAAGCTGCTTGGTTTGAATCACCAGCTATTTAAGGTAAACATGTCGCCAGGGTAACTTGTTTGTAGGCGAAGCTGCCAGAGTTGGTCCGGGTATTCTTTGGTTTGTTTGGGGGGGTTCAAGCCATAGGGAACCCCCGAAGCTATGGTTGATGTATTAATGGTTAAGAATGCTTATCAAGAAGCAATAATAGGGATATACCAACTGTAATTGTTGGAGCTTATTGCTATAAATGATTGGTAAACTGGATGATATCTGGGAGCACCCCTATGACTTGAGAAACACCGATTTCTGCCTGGCACCAATCGGACTCGATGAGGATCGAGCATGAGCATAACGAATCATTTCCAAACTACTAACCAACCAATGACCTGCCACACCACTAACCAACCAGTACTAACGACAAAAATCCGATCCTAACCATTGCAACTATCATTGACCAACCACTGGCCAACCAATGACCTGCCAACCATAGATCAACCAGCATGCTATGCAAGGTCAGCCCCACGTAGATCAATGATTGGACAATGATTGGCAAACAGTTGGCCAAAGATGTGCAGCAATCTGAATGTCGCCAGTGCCTTATTCAGTCGATTGATTTTGGAATGGCTTCTGACTTGGCAGTGGGTCAGTTCACCCCTTACCCCTGGTTCCCCATCATTAACCAAGCTGTTTCCCTATGAAATTGTTGGTGATTATCCCCCACTACTTGGTTGATGAACTGCTTGACCCAACTCGCCACTTGTTTGACATTTCAACTCCGACCCACTGGATCCCAGAAAAACGAAAATTAAAAAAGAGGACCTCAGTCATCATCAACGGTTCTCACCCCATGTTTGCGTGGGGGTTCCATCAATCGAAATCAATGGAGTGCTTCAAGATCTCTGCAGATACAGTACATAGATCGACTAACCTGGATTGATGGCATGATCCCAAAGAAACTGGCAATCGAATCTCTCGAGAGTAGATCAAGCTCAAATTCTATTACCAGTTTGGTCTATTTGATCTATTCTCTTAACTTGATCTATTTGGCTGTGGGTTCGTTCACCCCGTACCCCTGGTTCCCCATCATGATGCACTATTTTCCCTATTTTTCTTGGTGGTTATCCCCCATGAATTGGTTGATGAACTGCTTGACCCCGTCGCTCGCCATATACTTGGTATATCCCCGACTATTGTTCCTTATTATACCCTATTGTTAACCATGGACCATTGGTGGGGCATTGGTTGACCCAACCCGCCATTTGAGAACGGCTTCCCAAAACACTCAAAGGTGAACGTTCATCGCAGGTGCCCCCCGCGCAACAAAGCACTAGTGGTTTTTCACAGAGTTGCATGACATAAATCTGCGGCTGTGTGGATGTGATGTGTAGATACATATACATATACATTTACATATACATATACATATATGTATATGTATATGTACACATACATAGCTATGTCAATGTGATGTATAGGAATAGACACGTTTAGAGAGGTGTAGAGATGGTCTATTCACGTAGCTATACAGATAAGATGCACGTATATATACATATGTATATATATATATATATGCAGGAAGATCCACTATGTACTGATACATATGTATAGGCAAATATACATATATATATATATATATGTACACAATCTGAATCGAAATATGCCAGTACATACACAAACAACATGTAAATACTGCTTTGTGTAGACAGATACAGATATCCACGTGTATAGTATATGTATGCTTGTACCAAATATGGTGGTTTCTCAAAATATGGGTACGCCCAGTTATCATCTTTAACATCAATCATTTATAGGAATGAACCAACCATAACTTGGGGGTCCCCTGCAACCTGAGAAACCCCCATGTAGGCACCAGCAAAACTTCCTGGTGTGTGTAGTCTGCTGCTCAACCATCGACTCGTTAGTCGTGCAATACCGAGCCCCAACAGATTGACTGCAGCGGCAACCATTTGGTGCTGTCCTCCTGGTGAGTTTAATGGTTAACTGATATGATTCCAAATAGGAAGCGAATGATGGCTAATAATGGTGGTTGATGGCTAAGAATGGTGGTTAATGATGCTTGGTGCTCAAAAAACCCAAGTGATCGAGCAATTGACTCCCCCAGAAACGCTGCGGCTTGACGTTCTGATCGAAAAATCACCCGCCCACTGATCAGGTGTACCACAGCGACGCTCCAGCAGGCCGGTTTTCGTACAGAGCCTGGCCACGTCTGGCCGGTCTGGGCATTCAGAAATCACCTCCTGCGATTTCGCATGACTGCAGTCTCCCGCCTCTCAGTGCTGAAATCCTGAGACAAAAGCCCAGGGATACCAGGGAACTCTGAGAGGGTCGCAAAATTCTTGAGCATCTAATGAATCGAATCTGATTGAGATGTTGAATACAGTGTCCTGATAGTGTTTTAGTCAGGAGGCTTCACACGTTCCAGCTTGATCAGAAACGGGCAGAGCGACCACAGTCTGACCCTCAACGCCTGCAGCACCGATTGCTTGACCATCGGTCGCGATGGACCAGACTGATCACTGAAGCCCGCGTTTGGTTCGCAAGAAGGCTTTCTTGCCCGAAACGCAATGAAACCGCGCTGGTTGGCGATACAACAAGCCACAACAACTGTGTGCTACATATCTCTGTGCCCTTGGTATCATGGGTGTATCAAGGCTGGTACCAGCAATGTTGATGGCCATGCGCCATGTCGTACCACCGACCAGATCAGCAAAAGTCCATGTACAGATGGACCATTTGCCATCCATCCGTCACCTGTTACAGACGTGACGGAGCCATCATGCCATCAGGATCCACTGGAAAGCTTGAAATTCTCAGAAAATATCCAATCGAATGTGATCTGAAACAGGGTCATGTTGATAAATGCTCCCTGAAAAGGTGGTGGAATTGTGTAGATACTGGACATAAGAGAAGTGATACAGTATGTTGGACATTGCCATAGGCATTAAATTGCACAGTTGTAGTAGAAATATGGTCAATCATTATCAACAATCATTACTAAGCACGACTAGACATCATTGACCACTATTCACAACCATCATTAATCATCATGAACTATCATCGAGCAGCATTAACCATCATTAACCACCATTGTTCGCCATCATCAACTACCTATTAGCAACCAATATTAACCTACATTAACCATCATTAACCATCATTAACCATTATTAATCATCATTATATAACCATCAATAACCATCATTGACCATCATAACCATCATTAAGCATCACTAACTGCTGTTGTTAACCCATTCTTCCCCGCTATGACCCGCTATGACCGATCGAATCAGAGTCGCAGTCGGTCAGGGACTCTACGGAACTCGACTGGTCTGACGAGTTTTCCCAAACAAAACTCTTGGCCCTGAGGATGTTAAGTTTAAATGGTAAATTGTGATACCAATGATGCCTAATAATGGTTGATTGCGACACCAATGATGGCTAATAATGGTTGATTGCGACACCAATGATGGCTAATAATGGTTGATTGTGATACCCATGATGGTTAATAATGGTTGATTGTGACACCAATGATGGTTAATAATGGTGGATTGTGATACCAATAATGGTTAATAATGGTTGATTGTGACACCTATGATGGCTAATAATGCTTGATTGTGATACCCATGATGGTTAATAATGGTTGATTCTGACACCAATGATGGTTAATAATGGTGGATTGTGATACCAATGATGGTTAATAATGGTTGATTGTGATACCAATGATGGCTAATAATGCTTGATTCTACCAATGGTTAATAATGGTGGATTGTGATACCAATCATAGCTAATAATGGTTGATTGTGACACCAACGATGGCTAGTAATGCTTGATTGCGACACCAATGATGGTTATAATGCTTGATTGTGATACCAATGATGGTTAATAATGGTTGATTGTGACACAAATGATGGCTAATAATGGTTGATTGTGACACCAATGATGGCTAATAATGCTTGATTGTGATACCAATCATGGCTAATAATGGTTGATTGTGCTACCAATGATGGTTAATAATGGTTGGTTGTGGTAACAATGATGGTTGATAATGGTTGATTGTGATACCCATGATAATTAATAATGGTTGATTGTGACACCAATGATGGCTAAGAATGGTTGATTGCGACACCAATGATGGCTTATAATGGTTGATTGTGATACCAATGATGGCCCATAATGATGGCTAATAATGCTTGGCTATACCAATGGTTAATAATGGTGGATTGGTATACCAATGTAGTTACTAATGGTTGATTGTGATACCAATGATGGCTTATAATGGTTGATTGTGATACCAATGATGGCTAATAATGCTTGATTATACCAATGGTTAATAATGGTGGATTGTGATACCAATGATGGCTAATAATGCTTGATTGTGACACGAATGATGGCTAACAATGGTTGATTGCGACACCAATGATGGCTAATAATGGTTGATTGCGACACCAACTATGGCTAATAATGGTTGACGGTGATACCAATGATGGTTAATAATGGTTGATTGTGACACGAATGATGGCTAATAATGGTTGATTGCGACACCAATGATGGCTAATAATGCTTGATTGTGATACCAATGATGGTTAATAATGGTTGAATGATGTTTGATGGTCATACCAACGATGGTTTATAGTGCTGGGTTTATGGTTAGTTGTTGGTAAATGATGGTCGTTTGAAGCCATGGATGATTGATCAACGTTGCTGTGATGGCGCTAGCGGAGATTTGCAACAACCGGCACCCATCATGTAATTGGTTTGACGGGTCGATGGTAGGGATTCCCACTCGATTATTATGAATAAAAATGGATAAGTAGCAATAAGTAGTGATTATGATCAACCGCAATACTAATCTTTACTATGATAATCAAGCAAAAACATTATGATTGACAGTGTGATCGTAAATCATAACCTATATTCTGGATCATGTTCCAATCATGACAATACAACTCTCCATGATCAAATGTTCGTCCCCGTACACTGACGGCTTGGTGATTTGCAACGGTTTGGCAATGGTCAATGATGTCTGATGGGTGCCATTTGCGTAGAACACTCCTGGTAGCTCCTGTGCGGCTCCCCCCTGAAAGGGATCGAGGGATACCCCGAAGGCTCTCGGCTCCCTCCCAACCACCAGCAAGTTAATGATTCATCATGGCTATTGATGAAGATGTTTTGAAGAATCCTTGGGGCACATGATGACTATGGTCCCAAGCCATCCCCCTCTGTGACTCCAGTTGTATGAAAGCACATAGAGAACACAGCAATGATGTGGTCCTTGGTGATGTTTGGTGTTCCACATTGTTTGGATTATGTGACTCCTGTGCATGATGCCTTCTGAAAACTCATGCTCAAAGGCACGAGCATTGGACGCCTTGTTGACGACTGCAGGCAATTTGCCTCTCGAAATTCATGGCTCATGCTTCACTAGATCTCTATTCTGATTGAGCGATACAAGCCCTCAACATACTGGTTGGCCGAGATGCCAAGTTTACAAATTATGAACCTCCTTAGTTGGCAGAGCATACACTGCAAGCACAAACTGTTTTCTTGAGAGATTGATGGTTATAGCTGAAACTTTTGTTGAACACAATAGTCTCACCTCATCCAGTGTCGATTGGTTGCGAAAAAAAAAAGTATGGCCCATGATTCCCATGATGACCATAGCGTGGAAGAAAATTCCTTTGCACTCCAAGAAATGATTTCTTGGGTGTTTCTCAAAATAGGGAAGCCCCAAACCAGTTGGTTCATTACTGTAAATGGTTGATATTGGATGATTTAGGGGTACCCCGAAAACTGTAAGAAACTGCAAGAAATGCCGTCATCGCCCAGGTTTCTGTGTGGAATCATCCTCCTAAAATGGTTCCTGACTCGACCACCTGGACCACCAATATGATGACTGGCCATGGTGATCGCTCTTGGATCTTTGAAGCGCGAAACCAATCCAGCCAGTGGTTCTTTGGTATATAGTGGTTTCTCAAAATAGGGGTACCCCCAAATCATCCAGTTTATAGTCATTGATAGTAGTAAACCAACCATTTTTGGGGTCCCCTATTTTGAGAAACCACCATATGTATGGATGGTATACCTGGTGGTTGTTGGTATCCAACATTGAACTGCAGCCATCAGGCTATGCTTGGCGCCGCGCACAAACACAAGGGGCGAGCAGCCCCCGCTGACGAACGCTGACAGATTCGCGCTGCTTCTCTTGTGGTCCATAGAGATGCGGTGAGTACCCTGAAGCCAGAGATCACAGAAAGAAAAGACTAAACCTTTACTGGTTGAGGGTTTCAAGCCCTATGAAAAATATGCGTCAACCAACCAATCATTTATGAATACCATGGAAAATAAAAATGTTAAAACCCACCAACCAGTTTAATTCACTGGTTAATTGGAAAAGCTACAGGATCGCCTTGATTGAACCACCAATATAAGGGTTTGCGTGAGATTTTCCCCATCAACCGGGCTTAAGGCTTGCTAAGCCCAGCCCAGAACAACTTGAGATCCTTATCGGTTCCACGGGTTGATTCCGCATCGAAAACTGCGCTGGAGGCGAATCAATCTCGTCAGCCGAAAAAGGAAGTAACAACATTTCACGCAACTACTGGTACATATTATAGACGTTGTTGGTTATCTTCTTTAAAAACTGCCCATAGCTATAAATCCGGGTAGCCAGCTATGGCAAGAGCCCGGCAGAACTTTGGGGATTTTGGCTTTTGCCCAACGTTATCGTTGCTCTTGTTCCCTGTTATCAACCATGAACACGTATTGCTTTCATGGTTCACCATCATGATATCTGATATGCACTGATTGTAGCATGACCAGGGAAAGTAGTATCTGAATCACTATGGTTTGGTACTGATATACCCATGCTAAAAAAGAATATCATGGCTGTATTGCCAGAAGCTGTCCTCACCATACTGACAATGACAACAAGCAAAGAAACAAAAAAAATGGTTTCTCAAAACAGGGGAAGTCCAAAGTTTTGCATGGTTTCAATGCTTAACATTGACCAATTTTGAGGGTACCCCCATGCTAAGAACCCCCCAACTCAACCAACCCAGGGCCTATACGTTTCTCGCAAGCCGCGCTCTTCCCGCGTCGCAACGGTCTGCCCGGTCATAACCGGGCGCAGCTGTGGTCTCAACGGTGAGAAGCCCTGTCCTCCAAATGGTTGTGGGTCAAAATTTGGTACCCCAAAACCCCTTGGTTTATGTGCAATTATGGTTAAGAATGGCTTGATTTATGTGCAATTATGGTTGAGAATGGTTTCGAATAGATTCGATCAACCATTGGTTTATGATAGATTCCCATTACGAATGGCCATTCGTTTGGGGGGGTTCATCATTTTGCCCCCCACATCTGTGGCCAAAATTGCGACCGTGAAACGACCCCGAAATGCCAAGAGTTGGTCTACCAACCATCATAGGGGAACGATCAGCATCAGGGTACGTTGTGTTTTCCTTCTGAAGTGATGATTGTCAGTGGATATCAATGATTGATAGCGGTTGTTACTGGCTATTAATGGTTGTAAATGGTCAAATACTAATAATAATAATAATAATAATAATATCTAGTAATTGCATGATGATCATGGCATGTCAGAGCTATTGAGGATTCGTTTCAGATGCCCGCTATTGGGTACCCCTCCTTGTTGCTGCTACCCATATTGCCAAAGCTAGCTGCGGGCCGCCACTAGTTGTAGACTGTGACATCGAAATGCCAACCCCCCAGGGTGAAAAACGGCGTACTCAAAACTCGAAAACGCACTGGCGGTCAAATGGACATCGTAGTGGGGGGATTCGGCAGGATTATCAAACCCAGTTTGGGTCACACGCTTGGATATGTTTCTGAAAGCCAATGATGAAATGGTTTCAAACGATCAGTTTTCCGTTGACATTTGGTGCATGTCCTGACTTTGAGAAGAGCAACATGCTGGCATTTGGGTAAATCTGAGCCAGTCAGTTCTCCAGAAAGTAGTATAGCGCGCTCCTTGTTCTACCAGCAATACTCTGTCTGACAATTCCATTCAGCCCTACTGTACAGGTTATACACCAGAACGGCCTTTTCTGACTGACACCAGCATTCAATAACTGTACTAAATCTGTTTTATCTGGTGACATCCGGCAGCTTATTCAAACGAGTCAACATGATTTAGTTCAACTTAGTGCGTCATGTTGGTCTACAGCCAACGCTTTGTCGGTAAGATACATACCTGAAACTGATGGTCCTTCACTTTCTCCTGCAACTGGCAAAACTTCCTGCCAATAAGCTTTGATGGCATCCCCAGCAGCAGGGGCGATCTAGCTTAATAGATTAGATCTATTCCACACAAAGAATGAATTGGGCACCCTGATAAAGGGGCACACAGATCTATTGACCAAACAAGAAAATAGATCATGGGCAGCACTCCATCCCAAAATCTGCAACCCTGTCACCTAAATCATTTCATTGGCGAAATCAAAAACTACAGGATAGCTCGGATAGCCAGGATAGACATGTAGCTCCCATGATCGACCACCGCTTTCACCACCGTTGAAATGCCGGCGCGGCGCCACGGCATCAAGAAGATGTGCTCCACACGAGTGACGCCGCGATCACTACCAGGCCTGGTCAGCCCTCCCTCGAAGACCCAGGGGGTTAGTGACATCAAAATCTTTACTTCCAAAGACGTTCTGGCCAAGCTTCTGCAAGAGACCTTCGAGTCAATTCCTGTCCTTCAGTGTCCGTTTGGTACATGTTGATATGTGCGTGTGTCGTTCGCGTGTCTTTTGATGTCAATATTTACGTGCGAAAGTAGATGCACCAAACGTGAAAGAGGGACTGAAAGTCTGTGTAAACATACAGATGCAAATATGCACACCGTTTGCGTATGAGTAAAGACATAGATGTGCTCATCGAATTGTGCATGTAAGAAACTTCTATTGCTGTCGTCACGAAAAAACCTGTATCCCTTGGACAAGTTCTCTAGAGCAACCAAGCACGGGCTTACTCCAAACCTGGGTGAATCAAGGGGAAGCCGCACTGGCAGGGCAGTTCCCTAGGGAAGTCCCAATGAGGGGCAACAAGAATAAGGATATCAGTGACACTCACAATCCACAATGTATCTAGTGTAAAGATTTGCATCTGTATACAAATAACAGTATGCATTTACATACATACACTAAGAATGAATATATCTTTGAATATAGACATGCATATGTTTACGCATGTAAATATGCATACACGGAGCGTATGTATCAATGCTCTGTGATTGCTGTTGGACTTTCTGTGGATCAGTCGTTGTTGGAAGTTGATGCGAACGTTTTTCGAATCACCCAACTGTCCCTGCCCAGGTATCGCAAGGGCGGGATGGCACGTCGCATTATCGAAGCCTTGACGAATTCGACCGTGTCCAACGGTGGGTTCGAATTTGCAAAAGATGTGAAATGCCCAACAATAAGCCGAAACCAAACGCCTATGATAAGCATAAGGTGGAAGCATCCACATGACAGGTGGGGGTACCCGTTACATGCAAAAGTCGATGGGTCCTGCCCTCATGGGCATCGCTCGGCTTATCATTGGGTCGGGTTGAGATTTCCACAGCTACGATGTGTCCAGCTGCCTTTGCTGCACCCGTTGTGTGCTGAACATCGAGACGCTCCAGGAATCTGAGTCCAGGGC
This sequence comes from Symbiodinium kawagutii, assembly GCA_009767595.1. NCBI lineage: Eukaryota > Dinophyceae > Suessiales > Symbiodiniaceae > Symbiodinium > Symbiodinium kawagutii. The sequence continues at coordinate 137,144 of VSDK01027342.1, forward strand.
GTCCACGGTCAACTACCAACCAACTGGTAAGTAAACGAGTAATCAATTAGTAGTCAACTAATAATCAACTATTAGTAATCAATTAGTAGTCGATTGGTAGTAATTACTGGTTAACTACTATTAGTAATTGACTGCTAATTAAACTAGTGGTCAACTAGTAATCAACTATTAGCCAACTAGCACTGAACAACTTGGACGGTCAGTTCACCCTGTACCCCTGGTTTTGTTCAGATTAACCATTGATTCCCGGTAAGGGGATCATCTGCGCACACAAAATTGGATCATCTGCGCACGCAAAAAGCATCCATTTTTGGATCATCTGCGCACACAAAATTGGATCATCTGCGCACACAGATGGGTTGGGGTGGGTTGGGGTGGGGTGGGGTGGACATGTTAGCGTGCATTGGCACGCGGACACTATGTCATGCTGTTTCAATCGAGAGCAAGCTGGGTGTGTGGGGGATGGGGTGGAGATGGGTTGGGCTGGGTTGGGGTGGGGTGGGGTGGGCATGATAGCGTGCATTGGCACGCGGACACTATGTCATGCTGTTTCAATCGAGAGCGAGCTGGGTGTGTGTGGGGATGGGGTGGAGATGGGTTGGGCTGGGTTGGGGTGGGGTAGAATGGGCATGTATGTATGTATGTATGTATGTATGTATGTATGTATGTATGTATGTATGTATGTATGTATGTAGATCTGGGCCAATTTCGGGTGTACAGACGATCCACTTTTTCGCGTGTACAGACGATCCGTTTTTCGCGTGTACAGACGATGACCTAACCATTCCCCTATTCTTGTTGAGAGTTATCCCTATTGTTGAGAGTTATTCCTATTCGTTGGTTGGTGAATATCGACCCGCAGCCATTTCTTGAGGCTCCTGGGTTTTCTGTGTGTGTGTGTCCGTAGGGCAGCTCATCTGCCTTTTCAGGTTTTGGAGCGCGGATGCAGACGCGTTTGACGTCTCATGGATGAGCCTCTACCGTACATTGGTAAAAGCACCGAGGCAAATGTGCATGAAACCCTCATGATGTATGTAAAAGACCTTAGTTTTCAAACTGGCTCATATTACTTCATACAACCAACAAACATGTGAGAGGTGAGACCAAAGATCCAAGGATAGATCCAACAGCCTCGCGCCAATGATTGTTTGACGGTGTAGTAAGCTGAAAATCTGCTAAACCCAAAAAGTGCAAAGCAAAAAATGGCTATGGGCCATGGGTCAATATCAATCAACCAACTAATGGGGGATTTCGACCAACAATAGTAGGGGAAACAATTCTTAATGATGGAGGAACCAGGGGTTACAGGGTTTTGACCCATAGCCAAATACTGCCATGTAGCAACCAACGTTGGTTTCACAAATCAATCTATGGACACTCAACAATCTAACAATCCAACAACCCATCGACTCACCTTGAACACCAGCCACTGGCCCACTAACCACAACAGCATTGGCAACAGGACACAACGTCTTTACAACTCAAAGCAACGACAGATCACTAGCCAAGCGATGGCACGTGAGAATCCGAAGGGATAGCCATGGCACATGGCACTTGGATTGGAGTACGATTCGACCCGCGCTTTGGCACAACGAGTGAACTTGCACTAAAAAAACAAGAAACCCTGGGGCTATCAACCAACTATTGAGATGAATCAACTATCATTATTGCATCCAAATAATCCCAATCTAGTTCTCAACTACATTGGACTTATCAATTATCAACCAACCGATAGGAATGATCCTTCGCCAACCTTCCGTTTGGCTGTGGAGTTCCCCAGCCCGGGGCCGGAAAATCGCTTGGCCATCGGTCAGGTGGTCAAAAGCCATATAATAATTACTTGGTTTTTGATTAATATCTTGGGTGGTTCATTAGTATACTGACCCGAATGATTTATTAATGGTTACTAATGATATACTGATGTAATGGTGGCTGATTAATCAACAAACCATATCAAATAATTACGTCGTACCAAATAATGCAGAGATCGAAAATGTTCAGGACTAACCAGTCTTGTTGTGTCACTCTATGCTGCATACCAAAATCTGGTAGCACAACGTCAGGAGTGCTGTTCGCGGCTCACCCGGGTGAGATGTTCACCAGGGGTGATGCTCAGAGATAAGCTCCAAAAGCTGATGCTCCATTGTGCATCCAGTATCCACTGGATGATCTACGCCTCATGGCATTCAAAGGTGAACGGGTAGTTATGTTTGTGGCTGTACCAGCTCCTTATTTTGAAGCAACATGACCGGTTGGTGGTTGAAGCACCCCTATGAAAAGTATTAGTCAAGCAATCACTCAATCATTCGTCAGTACTGGTGAAAATAAAAATGTAAATCAAACAACCAAATGATGATGGTCACTCTGCTGCCTGGATTTCTGTGATCAACAGCAATTCTTGGAGCCGGAACTGCAGATTGCTATGGTTCCAAGGCTATGCATTGCGTTCATTCTCAGACAGGTCCTGTTTATTGATGACCTTTTAGAGCCGGTTGTTGTTCGCTGATGGCTATCATGACTCCCCCCTCAATACCTACTGATATTGGTCAAGATTGTCATCCTCAACGAACCAGCCAACCAACCGACACAACCAACAACCACAACCCAACCCAACTAAGCAGCTTTCTCGGCTGTCCGGAAAGTTGTGCCACAGCATCCCTTCACTTGGCATGGTCCAGGACGCCACCAGAAGGAACGCGCTTGGCAGGGGCCGCTTTGGCAACTCGGATCCGGTCGGCCTCTTGAGACTTGGCTATGGGGCAGTTCACCCTCTACGCCTGGTTCCATTCTGATTAACCATTGATTCCCCTACTACTGTTGGGAATTATCCCTAAGGCCCTATTAGTTGGTTGGTTCATATCGACCCGCAGCCACTTGTTAATGATGGTTGATCATGATTGCCATGGATCAAGATGGGGAAGGGTCATGACCATCCGAAAATCCAAAAAACAGCCAGACTGTGGACAGCCAAGGTTATTGGACATTGACTTACAGCCATATTTGGTGAACGATTGTTGAAAATGATTGATAAAAGGTTTAATGAGGGTCCATCATTCTTCATAATTCTTTGCACGGTGAATATTGAGCAATACAAGCGGAGGGTTTTGGATGTTGTTCGTTGCCAAGACTGATGGATTGCAGAAAGTATTGATACTAGCAGTAACACGTCATGGATAACAATGGCCAAGAATAATGAATACATGGCGTACTGGTCATTCAAACAATTTGTTGAAAATATCCATTTTCCTAACGATTCTAGTGAATCAAGGATGACAATCTTAATGAAACAATCAATAACAAGGCCACCTATGCTGTAACCTAATAATCAAGGCCACCTATGCTATAATCAGGCCATGGCTGATACAACGACTCAGCAATTCTGCCAGCACGACCCCTCATCAGGCCGCAATGAACGTCTTTCAAGCATCATTGACCGGCAAACACTCTGGCATTCCCTAATCTGGAAGTTATCCCCAAATTACAGACCTAGGGACCCATTGCCCCATGATCAACAATGGAGGTTCCTTCTCGGTGCTGAATCACAAGCAGTGCGACGCCATGTAGAGAATGCTTCTGGGCACCAAAAAAAAGCGGATGAGCATTCTAGTTTGAACAGTCAATCAAGTCAATCACGATCATAGATCCGAGTTGCCAGATCGACTCGCCCTGAATTTCAGTTTGCAGATTAGGAATCGCCGAAGGATCGGATCCCGCGTGGCTCCAACATGCTCCAGCCAATCCGGCAGCTGTCCACCCGGCAGGTGTTGAGACGATCACCAGATGAGCAAATCAATGTGGCCAAAAACCAGAACCAACATTTTACAAGATCGGGAATAGCCAATGATGTGAAAAATCATTGGTATATAGATTGTAAACATTACAAATACGATATAAGAAATATCATATAGCACTAAATGTTTGTAGTATTTGGCATATTGGTGACAAATTGCTATACTCTGGTAATCCAAGATAGCTGGCTCGATGTTTCATTACCAGTATTGACTTTGGACAATCCTACTATCGCATGGTCAACACATGACTCATGTACTTCATCTGGCTTTTGGCTGCTAGGAATTCCTGTCACCTCATGATCTTCTGAGCTCCAAAAATGTCATACTAATGGTCTGCCTGTAAAACATGATCATTCCCAGGGTGCGGATACCACCATTTGAGCAGCTTGCCATAAATGCACCCAATACAACACCAAGTTGTGGTCATTGAAATAGGAAGATCAATCATTCAAGGATGTTTATAAGGAATCATTATGCCAACAATTAGTCATCATCATTATCCTTATCAACTGATGCCACTCATCGTTACACTCGTAAGGATAACACCCTTCCAAACATCGAGTCATCGTCGTTGCAATTGATCCATACGGATCTAGCTTGCGATTGAACACCACAGCTGATCATTGGATGTCGTAGAAAAGCGGTGAAAAACTTGCTAAATGCTGGTAACCCAGGATTAATAAACCCCAGGTTTATTGGGGGGGTTCCATTTTAATGGAAAACCAAGGTTTATTAATCAACCAGGGGTTTATTTATCCTGGGTAGCCATTACTATCAATGTATGTTGGTACTCTGCTGCTTGAGGTTTTGTATAGTATCTGTATAGCTTTGTAAAACCATGGCTATGGGTGAATACCATTCAATTGAGGGTGTAGCGGAACACCCCAACAGTTCGGCGAGTTTGCTCATTTCTGGGATGTGAACACCGAGGGCACCATGGTTTTGACCGCCGTATCTGGACCCAAAAAAATGAAACCTCACGGAGCACCATCCGGTGGCGATTAGTTCTTCAACTCTTTGATGCACAGAGGTGCTGCGGCAACACCAAGCAAACAAGGCATCTCGGCATGTTGAAATATCAGGCATCAATTCTGATGTTGAAGGCTACCTGTTGGTTGTGTTGGAGTACTATCCTCCCATCACGAGCGATATTCAAACTTGTTGTTACGCAACGGAGATTCCTAGCTGACTCCACTCCTAAGTTCTGTTCCGCCACACGGGTTCCCCTGCAGAGCGACTCTTCCCAGTGAGTGGCAGAGCAGATCTCAGTCACAGCAACCTGAGCAGCCTGACTGGTTGATGGTTCATCTTCGGCACCAAAGATCAGCAGTGACCATCGCAACTTGGGAATGCTCAACCGCCAACGCATGAATCGCTGGGTAGACCCGAGTTGATTTCTGGACCAAGATTCTTTGTTTCGTTTATGTGTCTTCGTCCATGGTGGTACCTACTAAGCATCCCATGGATCATAGCCATGGCTGTAGCAAAACCACCAGTTTTTGGGTGTCCACCATGTCTCTGTACACCATGGCTTTGGATAAACCCATGTAGTGAACTGCTAGTCCACCGACCATCAACAGCGAATAGCGGCCTACAGACTCCACTCTACTGTCCGAATGTGGTACTGCTTATTATCACTGCTCTATTGTACTGCTTATCTGAAAATATCAAGGGGCTGTTAAGAGCCCCCCCAAAAGGAGACCCCCCAAAAAATAGTAACAAATAGTGTCATTTAGTGACATTTAGTGACAAATAAGGGTACTGAAAAATAGTGGCAAATAGTGACAAATAAGGAACATTTAGTGACAAATAGTGACAAATAAGGAACATTTAGTGACAAATAGTGACAAATAAGGAAATTTAGTGACAAATAGTGGGATGTTAGATTAAACTTAGCTAATGATGATCTGGGGATATATCATACCTCTTAAGTCTCCTTTTGGCGGGGCTCTATACAATTGATATTCTTCTAACAGTCGGAGATAAAGTGCATTCTTTCTACATCTTCTTTATTAAGTAATTTCACAGATTCTTCACTGACGTGTGGTTCGTTCTGGGTATGATAAACTAAAGTGAAAAATCAATGTATTCAATGTTCAATATTATTCATTTCAAGAGGTCGTTTGTCGAAACTGTTTTCTCTTGTTTTCGGTATGTTGTTGTGTTTTATTGTGTTTTTTGATTATTAGTTTTCACAAATTTTTCATTATTGTTCAAGATTTTTTCTATATACTGTCCAAAATTCAAGGAAAAAAACTGTGTTTTCGTTGGTTTTCTCTCTGTTTTTCCTTATTTTTCACTATTTTTCCTTATTTTTTTCCCCTATACTAATTTCCTTATTTTTCACTATTTTTCACTATTTTTCCTTATTTTTCACTATTTTTCACTATTTTTCCTTATTTTTCCCTTATACTAACTATTTTTCCTTATTTTTCACTATTTTTCCTTATTTTTCACTATTTTTCCTTATTTTTCACTATTTTTCACTATTTTTCCTTATTTTTCCCTTATACTAATTTCCTTATTTTTCACTATTTTTTCTTTATTTTTCACTATTTTTCACTATTTTTCTTTATTTTTCCCCTATACTAATTTCCTTATTTTTCACGAATTTTCCGTATTTTTCACCTCTTTCCCCTCTATTAGACTGATTTCCTTATTTTTCATTATTTTACCTCAATTTTAAGCATTATTTTCACTCGTTTTTTTCCCTTCACTAAACTCAAGGAAACACCGTTATCCTTCACCATGTCTTTTTTTCTCCTGTGCTGATTCATCATTTTTGCATTATATCGTTTCATTCTTCTTTCATTAAATTCAGTGAAAAACTCACCATGGTTTCCTCATGTTTCCTTATTATTCACTCATTCTTCATGATCGTGAATAGTGGTAAATAAAGCACATAATAGATGTCTAATGCATAGCAAAAAAACAAAACAACATAAGAAAAAAATAAGAACAAATAAGGAAAAATAAGGAAAAATAAGAAGATCAATGCGCAAGAAAAAATAAAAAAATAAGGAAAAATAACAAAAAATAACAAAAAATAAGGAAAAATAAGGAAAGATAAGGAAAAATAAGGAAAAATAAGGAAGCAGTCAGTTAACCTGATGTGAGCATGTTTGGGGGGGCTCCTTTTGGGGGGGCTCTTAACTGACTCTTGAAAATAGCTAGGAAAATTACTATCATGTAGTACTCTTATCTCCAAAAAGTGTGTCAAATTACTATAAGAATCGTAGAGTAATACTAGCATGCTTTTGTAGTATACACTACTTGCATCCTACTCTACTCCCGTACTCCGATACCGCTGCTGCTGCTACTGCGGTTCACTGGCTCTGCACATCACTGGCTGTTTCCCGCTTGGGAAGCACAATGCTCTGCGTGCATAAATGCTTCAACTCGCAAAAAGCTCGTAGCTGATCCAACCTGGGACATCAGAAATGACCAGAAGAATAGTATAACTTGATATTTCTGAAATGTTTCCCAATCAATTCGCTGTTGCTACTTGAAGTCATGACATTCTTATACGTGTCTCGGTGAGTCATCTATGGACAGCTCCAGCCATGCCATAGCAACATCAATGCTCCACATTTGGATGTGCTGCGTGGCGATGCCGCCAGATGCCACCTGGCAATGGAGCACAGCAATTGACCACGTTGCGTTAGGGCGTTCGTAGATGTACGTATCTGGGGTGATTTCGATAGTAGAAAGGGATATTTCGTGGTTGGGGTCACCCGCATTGATCTACTCCCCTTCTGACTAGACATGAGTCCAAGCAAGAAAAATCAGTTCAAGGGAATGACCATGATCAGTTGAGGTGCATTGTCAAGATACTCATGTTGACGCGATTTTTAACTGACCTACAACTATCAAGTGCTGGCAACTTCTAACGAGGCAGATCATGGCCCCCTATCTAGCGTCATTAATTAACACCTAGTATGCAGCACCGGAATGTGCTTGCGTGTATTTAATGGTGTCCCTGTGTGTGTGTGCGTGTGCGTGGGTGTCATCTGCATATATATATATATATAGTTTATATGTACACACGTTTTATTTTTGTGTATTTACATACATAAAGATATATCTACATATGTATATACATATAATATCTATATATTTACATATAGCGTAAATGTATACATATATAAATACAAATCATATGTAACCCCTCGGGATGTAGAAGAAATTTGTTGATTGGCAAGTATTAAGAAAGCACACACTGCACTTTGTTCTCCTGCTGTTCTTGGGCGCAGCCACGCTAGTCACCGTCGAACAAATTCCAAGTGCCGTCTTCTCGCCATTCTGGAAGTGGCTCAGGTGGCTCAAGTGGCTCTTGATGGCTTACCTGAGGTGTGGTCGTCTCCATCTCAACTGCAGGTCCTTCTCGCAGCATGCGCCCCACGTTCATGGACATCCACACCAACTTGTGATGAGCCCTTTTGTCTATGCTTCCCACAACCATGGCCAGTCCTTCTGCAAAGCCAATCGAGAAGATCAGGTCAGCAACAAAGACTACAGCAGGCTGGATCCAAATCATCGCATCGACATATGGATCTACAACAACCCCCAGGAAGGAAAGCCCAGGGATTGTCTGCAGGTACCGGACAGCCTTAAAGCAGGCCATGAGCCCTTCTGCTGCCCGCACAGGGATAAAAGAGAGCAAGCTCGTTCGACCCGACGCATCACATGAGCATCCTAGCAGCGAACTGCCTTCGTTCCAACCCAGGACTTTCTTTGCTGTCATCACAAAGGGGAAGAAGAGAAAACCAAAGATTTCACTGGAGCGTGCAAGGCACAAAATCACGCGCAAACGCGCGATGAGAACGATCAAGGCCAAAAACTTTTTGATTTGTCCTTGCAGCAGCACTGCGAAGAAAAGCCTGGCCAAGGGCAATGCTGGACTACCTGTGAAAGGCAGATGTTGCATTATGTGCCCAAAGACTGTGGTAACGAATTGCACTAGCAGCAGCACAAGCTGTGTGACAAGGCCACTTATGAAGCGAGCAGCAGAACGACTGATTCCAAGGAGGAGCTTTGCTCGTTGGGTCGCAGATTTGAATCTAGGGAAGGCACTGGGGACCTCATCACCACGGGTTTCAGGGATTTTGGCTGCTACCTCTGCAGTCAGGCTGCGAATGTAGTAGTAGTTGACCAGCTCCTTCACGCGCGACTTCAACATGTACTTGGAAGGCAAAATGCGAATCAAGACTTCCAACCAGTTCCATCGCGTGTGAAACTGCAAGGCCTCGTCCGGACTGCAGCAAGCAATCAGCTCTCGGGCAGTAATCCCATCTGCCCAAGGAACATGCTTAAGCTCCAAGCAGTCCAATTGATCAGCTCCTGAAGATCCTGAAGATCCTGAAGCACTTGCATCCGAAAAAAGCTGCACCTCCGACATTTTCAGCTCCTCCGCCACTTGATCAAAGAAGGGTCGCAACACTCGCAGCTGTTGGGGGCTCAACTCCTGAAGGGCTCCCTGAGTATCCGGAAAAGAGACCCAGGTCTTTCCATCAACCTGTGACAGCAACAGCCCTGCATTCTGCAGAAGTATCCGCTTGTCCTCTGAGATGTCGCCATCGTTGACCACTGTGCGAAACAGCTCTCGCATGCAGAGGAGGGAAGCTTGACCCAGCCTTCGCCGCTTGCTGGGCCGCTCGCCCGTTTGCTCGGCCGCGGCCGCTTGCTGGGCCGCTGAACGCTTGCGCTGGGTCGGGAGCGGGTCATCCATGGCTGTCGGAAGGGTACCAAGGGAGCTACGTCTATAATCACAGTCTTGCTATGTACGGATTTATAGGCAATTATATGGATTTCATGATTTGATTTACAAATCTGTAGTCCATATGAATCTATGGATTTCTCCAAAGCCGTGGTGTACCCCGCAAGTTACTGGTGTTTCCCCTCATGGCGAACCGCGGGATGGTTAGTACCACCATGGACAAAGCCATCCAATTACCCAAGCAGCTAGGAACCGATCCAGGGAACAGCCAAAGCAGTTGTAGATATTCGTTGCCATGCTGCTCCGGTTGCAATGTATACAGTTGATGCTGTGGTTTCCAAGGTTTTCGGCCAAGAATATCAACTGCTACTGGGCTGCATAGCAATGAAAGGTTGGCATGGCCAAGGATGGCCGAAGGATGGTGGGTTATGGTGGGTTATGGTTGATGATCCTTTTGATTCCTCTTCTCTTCTGGCCATGGCTCGCTGAGCAAATGTCGCGGTTCAGAATGGATCCCTCTTCGAGACGGTCAGATAAGCCGAGCAATGGTCATCAAAGATTGCCATTGCATCCCCAATTTTCGGGCGATCCGAAAGCAACTCGCAAATCCCCTGGTCCAGGACGTCTGGTTCGATGATTGTGTCATTGGATGTGACCGGTGGTGGGCGGTTTCTGCTTAGCTAATCGGGAGTCTTTATTGTTACAACCATGATCATTGTCAGCCATGACCATTGTTAATCCAACCCATAGCGATTCCTACGATTGTTGGCGGATACAGCACTTGAAATTGTATGGCAGTGGGTCAAAACCCCGTACCCCTGGTTCCCCTATCATTCACCATTGGTTTCCCTATAAAATGGTTGGTCATTATCCCTCTATTATGGTTGGTTAATATTGACCCATAGCCGTATATCATTATTGGATGATACTAGCATCCACCAACTCTTGCTGCAAGTCTTCTGAACGAACGCTTACTGTTCTAAGTGCTGTTCACCTCTATTCAACCATAGGGTAAGAGCACAAATCACCAAGACCTATTCGTCATAGGATAAGTGGTGGTGATTGCTCTTACCATCAACAATCATACTACTATTATTGATATCGTTATGAGCCAATGAGTATTTGCTGAAAATTTGTTGCAGGCAAACTCAAAACTTCAGGGCAAAGTCTCCTTCACTCCCACTGGGAGACGCTGCTACAACTTTCTCTACCAAAATGCTGGGCTTGCTGTGCTTGAAAATTGTTAATGGCAGCTAGTGAGGGTCAAGAATGAGTGAAAACTGGTCAATGACCATCATTGACCATCATTGATAATGGTTTTTGACATGCTGGCGGCTGGTTGGTGCTGGTTGATGCTGGTTGATGCTGGTTTGATATTGGTTGATTGACACCAAGGGCACCATCAACATCAACCAGCCAGCATCAACCACAAGGGTTTCAAGGCTTTGAACACAGTGCAACCTGCGTCCCAGCCTTCTACAAAGAAATGGGCATTCGTTTCTCCTGCGGGAAACGCGGAGGAGGCAACCGATGACTATTGCAGGGCTGAAACCATAGAGATGAGATGAAAATCACGTCGCTTCATAGGTTTTAACACTGGCAAATGATCAAGGATGACATTCAGAAAGAAGGGTCGGTTGAATACTCACCGCGACAATGATATAACAATCGTAATACTGATGATTATCAAATATCAGACACTAAACAAAAGAATCATAGCAATCATAATCCCATATTTATGAAACACTCGGATGCTTCATACGAGGACAGCGAGACAGCGATGCGATGCTTCGGCGCATCCCAATGGATGGGACGGGTAACAGCGAACTCGGTCGTCAGATGGCGGAAGTGTTGTTTCAAGCGCCAGGTGGTTGTGACTATGGTTCATGAGTGGTTGCTAATGATGGGTACTTAGGGGTTGATAACTAATGGTGGTTAATTAGTGGTTAATAGCTAACTACAATGGGTGTCAGTGGTTAACAATTGATAGTTCATTGGGGGTTGATACCTAACAATGGTAATTACCACTAACAATGATTAACCAATGGTAATTAGCTAATTAGTGGTTGATAACTCTTTACCCGTAAGCATGATCATGGTGGTTAATTAGTGGTAAATCGGCAAATAGGTTTCAACCACTCATGAACCATGTTGGGTAAAAATTGGTTAATAATGTATTAAAGCTAATAATAGGCTCTTATGTCATTAATATGCGTCTACATTTTGAAGAAACACAGCACAGTAAAGATATAAATCAACCTCCGACCTTCACGGCGTTCCAGGCCTTGCCAATCTTACAAGATTCTTTCCAGCGGCAGAGGTGGCAACGGACGCACAACTTACCGTCCTGGAGCTGTCAGGTAGGTTGGGCAGGGGTTCAGGCTCGTGACGGTGCAGGCTTCTGGTGTCCCAATGGGGGAGTGAACCAAATACATGCATGCAATTTTATATTTCTACCGGTGTGTGCAGACCTAAAAACATGTGTATATGCATAATGTATATATATATATATATACATATACTATTGGCAATAGCATATATATTTAAGAAAATAACAAATATATAAAGGCGCACATTGTGATAACATCTGGGCTAGTTGTCAGAGAGACACAATGCAATCCGATACAGGAACCAAACAGAGGTGTTTTGGCAGGTACTCCCGGTCAACTAGCTAGCCCCTTGGGCCCATGGTGGCCCCTCGTGGCTTCAAAGGGATTGACGTATGCGACTTGGCCAGTGGATAAGCTGCGGATACCTGCAGGCAATTGGGTTTATCCTTCAAAAATTTGTGGTGTCAACAATGACTGTACCCGACAGTTGTCAAAACTTGATGGTTAGTCCACCAAAACTTATCAACTTTTGTTCCATCCCCATTGCTAACCATGGATCTTTCATTAAGTAGCTGAACTGATGATATTGCGGATGGTCAATCAGCAAAGATAGTTGGTGTGTCATTTCTGCTGCTTGTTGTTGCCAATAATTCACTCCGTCGTGAACCGCTACTGCCCTTTCCCACATGAAGCACAATTGACCCACAGCTGCTCTTAACTACTAGTTGACAATTATTAGTCACCATTTACCATACAGGATGTGTTGACAGCCAAGATTCATCCGAGCAATCAGTATAGTCATCAAATGTTGATCATTCATCATTATGATCGACCACTATTATCACTCGCAATCCTGATTCATCATTCATAACCAAGAACAGCAATCATGATTGACCAATTAGTATCACACTTATTCGTCATGGTTCATAGCTTTATACCGTTAGTTCCAGTAATAAACCATGAATCCATTATAGCGACGGACAACCTGTTAGAACATCCGAGATTTCACTTTGGAAAAAACGGAGATGTTCTAACCAATGGTTAGAACCCTAAAATCACCTTCTAAGAACATCTTTGTTCTAACAGGTTGTCCGTCGCTATATGGATATGTTCTAAGAAGAATGCACACAAGCTAAATGCGATGGTTGGGACCCCCGACCATGTAAATCACAGTGTCCATATTTATATTTAGGTAGGAATGTCAAACCCAAAAAACAGATACATTTTAAGAAACCTCCAATAGCTATATATTGCCACACCCAAAACTTTTGGAGTCACACCAAATCAATACAATAATTGAAAATTACATCTTAAGGGTGAAGAGGGATGTTCTACGTAGGGTTCCCCTAGCCATTTGTGACACCGACCCGCCATGTAATCCAGTAGGCATATCAAATCCAAACGACAAACAAATTCTAAAAAACCTCCAATAGCCATATCTTGCCATAACCAAAACAATACAAGAATTGAAAATTGCAATCTTAAAGGTGAAGAGGGATGTTCTAAGTAGGGTTCCCCAAAGCCATTTGTGATGGTTCGGACCACAGACCCGCCATGTAAATCCCAATGTCCATATTTTGATATCAAGGCAGGGATATCAAATCCAAACAGCAACTAAATTCTAAGAAACCTCCAATAGTCATATATTGTCACAACCAAAACTTTTCGAGTCACACTTGATTGGGACAAATCAATACAAGAATTCATCTTAAGGGTGAAGAGGGATGTTCTAAGTAGGGTTCCCCCCAGCCATTTGCAATGGTTCGGACCACAGACCCGCAATGTAAATCCCAATGTCCATATTTGAGCATCAAGGTGGGGATATCAAATCCAAACGACAAACAAAATCTAAGAAACCTCCAATAATAGTCGTATCTTGCCACAGCCAAAACTTTTTCGAGTCACACTTGATTGAAACAAACCAATGCAAAAATTCATCTTAAGGGTGAAAAGGGAAATTCTAAGTAGGGTTCCCCCAAGCCATTTGTGATGGTTCGGACCACCGACCCGCCATGTAGATCCACTAGGGATATCAAATCCAAACGGCAAACAGATTCTAAGAAACCTCCAATAGTCATATCTTGCCATAACCAAAACTTTTCGAGTCACACTTGGTTGATGCAAATCAAAACAAGAATTGAAAATTGTAATCTTAAAGGTGAAAAGGGATGTTCTAAGTAGGGTTCCCCCCCAGCCATTTGTGATGGTTCGGACCACCGACCCGCCATGTAGATCCACTAGGGATATCAAATCCAACAGCAAATAAATTCTAAGAAACCTCCAATAGTCATATATTGTCACAACCAAAACTTTTCGAGTCATACTTGATTGAGACAAATCAATACAAGAATTCATCTTAAGGGTGAAGAGGGAGTTCTAAGTAGGGTTCCCTTAAGCCATTTGTGATGGTTCGGACCACCGACCCGCCATGTAAATCCCAATGTTCATATTTGAGCATCAAGGCGGGGATATCAAATCCAAACGGCAAACAAATGCAAACAAACCTCCAATAGTCATATCGCGCCACAGCCAAAACTTTTCAAGTCACATTTGATTGAGACAAATCAAAACAAAAACTTTTCTGGAGGATATCGAATCCAAACAGCAAATAAATTCTAAGAAACCTCCAATAGTCATATATTGTCACAACCAAAACTTTTCGAGTCACACTTGATTGAGACAAATCAATACAAGAACTTGTCTTAAGGGTGAAGAGGGATGTTCTAAGTAGGGTGCCCCCAAGCCATTTGTGATGGTTCGGACCACAGACCCGCCATGTAAATCCCAATGTCCATATTTGAGCATCAAGGTGGGGATATCAAATCCAAACGGCAAACAAATTCTAAGAAACCTCCAATAGTCATATCTTGCCGTAACCAAAACTTTTTCGAGTCAGACTTGATTGAAAAAACACCAATACAAGAATTTGTCTTAAGGGTGAAGAGGGATATTCTAAGTAGGGTTCCCCCCAAGCCATTTGTGATGGTTCGGACCACCGACCCGCAATGTAAATGCAGTAGGGAAATCACATCCAAACGGCAAACAAATTCTAAGAAACCTCCAATAGTCATATCTTGCCATAACCAAAACTTTTCGAGTCACACTTGGTTGATGCAAATCAATACAAGAATTGAAAATTGCAATCTTAAAAGTGAAGAGGGATGTTCTAAGTAGAGTTCCCCCCCTGTCATTTTTGATGGGTCGGACCACCGACCCGCCATGTAAATCCAGTAGGGATATCAAATCCAAACGACAAACAAATTCTAAGAAACCTCCAATAGTCATTTCTTGCCATAACCAAAACTTTTCGAGTCACACGTGATTGAGACAAATGAACAAAGAACGGAAAATTGCAATCGTAAAGGTGAAGAGGGATATTCTAAGTAAGGTTCCCCCCCGCCATTTGTGATGGTTCGGACCACCGACCCGCCATGTAAATCCAGTAGGGATATCAAATCCAAACGACAAACAAAATCTAAGAAACTTTCAATAGTCATATCTTGCCGCAACCAAAACTTTTCGAGTCATACTTAATTGAGACAAATCAATACAAGAACTTATCTTAAGGGTGAAGAGGGATGTTCTAAGTAGGGTTCCCCCAAGCCATTTGTGACGGTTCGGACCACCGACCCGCCATGTAAATCCCAATGTCCATATTTTGATATCAAGGCGGGGATATCAAATCCAAACAGCAAATAAATTCAAAGAAACCTCCAATAGTCATATCTTGCCATAACCAAAACTTTTTCGAGTCACACTTGATTGAGACAAATCAATACAAGAATTCATCTTAAGGGTGAAGAGGGATGTTCTAAGTAGGGTTCCCCCAAGCCATTTGTGATGGTTCGGACCACCGCCCGCCATGTAAATCCCAATGTCCATATTTTGAAAGCAAGGTGGGGATATCAAATCCAAACAGCAAATAAATTCGAAAAAAACCTCCAATAGTCATATCTTGCCATAACCAAAACTTTTTCGAGTCACACTTGATTGAGACAAATCAATACAAAAATTCATCTTAAGGGTGAAAAGGGATGTTCTAAGTAGGGTTCCCCCCCAGCCATTTGTGATGGTTCGGACCACCGACCCGCCATAACTGAAAATTGCAATCTTAAAGGTGAAGGGGGATGTTCTAAGTAGGGTTCCCCCCCAGCCATTTGTGATGGTTCGGACCACCGACCCGCCATGTAAATCCAGTAGGGGTATCAAATCCGAACGGCAAATAAATTCTAAGAAACCTCCAATAGTCATACATTGTCACAACCAAAACTTTTTGAGTCACACTTGATTGAGACAAATCAATACAAGAATTGAAAATTGCAATCTTAAAGGTGAAGAGGGATGTTCTAAGTAGGGTTCCCACAAGCCATTTGTGATGGTTCGGACCACCGACCCGCCATGTAAATCCAGTAGGGATATCAAATCCAAACGGCAAACAAATTCTAAGAAACCTCCAGTAGTCATTTCTTGCCATGACCAAAACTTTTCGAGTCACACTTGATTGAGACAAATCAATACAAGAACTTAAAATTGCAATCTTAAAGGTGAAGAGGGATGTTCTAAGTAGGGTTTCCCCCCAGTCATTTGTGATGGTTCGGACCACCGACCCGCCATGTAAATCCAGTAGGGATATCAAATCCAAACGGCAAACAAATTCTAAGAAACCTCCAGTAGTCATTTCTTGCCATGACCAAAACTTTTCGAGTCACACGTGATTGAGACAAATGAATAAAGAACTGATAATTGCAATCTTAAAGGTGAAGCGGGATGTTCTAAGTAGGGTTTCCCCCCAGTCATTTGTGATGGTTCGGACCACCGACCCGCCATGTAAATCCAGTAGGGATATCAAATCCAAACGACAAACAAATTCTAAGAAACCTCCAATAGTCATTTCTTGCCATAACCAAAACTTTTCGAGTCACACGTGATTGAGACAAATGAATAAAGAACTGATAATTGCAATCTTAAAGGTGAAGCGGGATGTTCTAAGTAGGGTTTCCCCCCAGTCATTTGTGATGGTTCGGACCACCGACCCGCCATGTAAATCCAGTAGGGATATCAAATCCAAACGACAAACAAATTCTAAGAAACCTCCAATAGTCATTTCTTGCCATAACCAAAACTTTTCGAGTCACACACTTGATTGAGACAAATCAATACAAGAACTGAAAATTGCAGTCTTAAAGGTGAAGAGGGATGTTCTAAGTAGGGTTCCCCCAAGCCATTTGTGATGGTTCGGACCACTCGGCTCTCAGAATATCCGGAGCACTTTGTTTGCTTTGTTTATATAAGCCAATGCTTTCGTGGGGCATCTAGATATTCAATTCAAAACGTCCTATAAACATTCAAGTCTAGGGGAAGCAAAAGTTCTAGAATGTTATTGCTTTCTAGGCATAAGAACTGCGGGCGACCACCACAAGGAGCACGTTCCAGCTATGCAACCAGCTACCGGAATGTTCTAAAAAGGAATCGTTCCTGTACATGGGCCCGATGAGCTCCTCAAGATGTTCCAAGTGATGTTCTAACTAGAAAACGGTTCCAAAAGAGTAACGGATGTTCTTACAGAGCGTGCATCGTGGAAGAAATACGATTTCGTTTTTCCAAACCATGTTCTAACAGGTTGTCCGTCGTTATAATCAAGCACTAGTCAACCATTCATAACCATTCATAAATGATGGTTTCTCAGAATAGGGGTACCCCTACATCATCCATTAATAGTCATTTATAGTAGTAAACCAGCCATAACTTTAGGGGTTCCCTATGGCTTGAGAAACCACCAAATTAATAAACCATTCACAAATTCATAAATGAATAAACCATTCATAGTCAACCATTCATAACCATTCATAACCATTCATAAATTAATCAACCATGAACCGACCCCTTCGCAAGGTCTTCTGTGAACCATCCACGCTTGACTGAGACCTGGAACCATCTCCGTCCTTGCAACCGCGACGCCTTGGAGGGAAACATTTCAATGGCGAAGCTCTGGGCTATGACCAACCGGGTTGGTCAATGATGCGGTCGATGGTGAATTCATGGCTGACTAACGGGTGATTCATGGCCAAATGGTTGACTAATGGTTGATTTATAGCTGATTCATGGTGGATTAATGGTTGAATCATGGCTGATCAATTGCTGATTGATGCTGATTTGTGATGAATGGTTGATGAATGGTGATGAATGGTTGATGAATGGTGATGAATGGTGATGAATGATTAATGGTGGAATCATGGTTGATAATGATGGGTGCGTAAGGGTTTGTTTTTTGGTAATGACAAGTGGTTTACGGCTTGATCAATGGTGGATTTGCGGTTGATAAATGGTTGATTATGGACAATAACCCACAAAATAGGGGATATACCAACCATTCATATGGCCATGGGTCGATATTCACCAACAAATCACTCCTTTGGTGAACGTCCTCGCAGCCCGACTAGTGCACAGGATATTCACCAGCCATGAATGGCAATGGATTCTATGGATGCATACCATTAGTATATCATGGTAATGGATTCTATGAATGGTAATGATCCATGAACACAAATGGATTAGTAACGGCTAGTATATTTAGTGGCAATTGATGTGTATTAGTGCTCAATGACAAGTGTACAGCCATATATGAAGCTCTGTGTGTGTGTGCGACTCCAAACAACAGAATCCGAATCTGTTTCAAGTCACACAGAAGAGATCACTAAAAGATGTTCATAAAAGTTGCTGTTGATCGATTTACATACATACCTTGCCACGTAGATACACCTACTACGTATCCATTATTTACACATGTTTTTATGCATGTTTTGCATTTGGAAAAGGACATGTGTCTTACACATCTTCATGTGCAGAATACATCTGCACATACATAGCCATAGATACAAATATATACATAGAAATCATAGATTGAATCATGAGGGAATTGATGTAGATCCACATATCTTGAAACACATTGAGTTGGTTCAATATTTAGGTGTGCAGATCCGTGCAAGACTCTCTTGGGGCCTCAACATATCCATCTTTGGAAGTCAGTTTCTCCTCGAAAATCCGAGTGTGACATGCTGAAGGGTCTCAAGTTTAAAGCTTGTTCGCAGAGCCTTCAAAACTTCTGTGTAGTCTTTGTAAAGATGTTTTTCCATTGAGGTAAGGAGGTACCGCTTTGTTTGTTCCTGACCTCAGTGTCATAGAAATTTCAAAAACATTGACATGCTGCATATCAATCATAAGTATGCATGTGTGCAAAAGATATCGAGAGAGAGAGAGAGATGCGCATCTGTGTGTCTATAAAAATGATTGCATGTACGTGTGAAAAATGCGTCTTTCTAGGCAAAAACCAGGGTCCCAAACCCATGCTTTCAAGATTAAAATAAACGATCAATAACTGTTTTCTATTGTGATAGATAAATACTTGGTAGTGATGAATCACCACTTAATCAAGATAAATGACCCGTCAATAGTGACTACTGATGATTCATCTGGATCAGAAATGCGAGTTAAGGCCATTCAAGGAGCACGTTCACAGTTACCCTAATGAATACCAACATTCAGCATCAATGGTAAGAATATATCATGAAGCATCAATGACCATATAAACTGAAACCTTGAACACCAATGGCGAGCACAGCAACGTGAAACTTCAATAATGGTCAGTCAAAACGGAATCACCAAGGGCTCCAATCTACAAGGAAGTCGTCAGGATCCTGCCATGCCCCAGAAAGTGCAAGGCCAGCGACTTCCAGAAGTACTTGCACGGTGCGGCGCAAACAAACCTGAGTGCTTGGCTGCTGTTTCATCAATGGGTAAAACTATCGGAGAATGCGCAAGAATCACGGGACTACACCAACTACATGGCTCAAAATGGATAGTTAAACCAGTAAGAATGGTGATCAACCATGGTTAACAATGGAAAACTAGCCTCATTGATCTTTCCTACTAGAATGATTGTCAATGGGTCACCATTTTTCTGGACGTAGCCCTATGGCAAATGCCAACATCAAACACTGGCTGTGCCATGTCACAGGACCTTCCACGCCGTACACTGCTTCTGTCGCTGGAATGTCGCTGTTTTCTGTCGCTGTAAATGTGCGGATGGTTCTGTCCACTGCCCCGTCCACACTGCAAATGCCAGTGAAAACGATCGTTCCAGATAGGGAGGGTCGGGAGGTAGTACTGCTTTTGACTTATGAATACATCATAATACATCCGAAGATTTACAATGCTCCAGGGAACCTCTCCACAACAATAAGGCAGGAATAGGAATGGGAAAGATTCCGCACAGCAATGAGCCTTGAAATGATCAGATCCCCCAGGAAAGATCAGTGTGGAGAAGTTGATTGACCAACGTATGATTGCTTATTTGCAGGGTGTTGCAAAATCACCCCAGCCATGTTCTCAAATGATGCATTTTCTGTTTTTTCCTTGTCGTTTCATGCTTGCTTGCCAGCATCACAAGCTGCCTGTAGGAGGAAAATGAAGACATCAAATGGCCACCAATAACTGCAAGCACTGAATTGGTGTGGTTGTGGTTGTTGTTGTTGTTGTTGTTGTTGTTGTTGTTGTTGTTGTTGTTGTTGTTGTTGCTGTTGCTGTTGCTGTTGCTGCTGTTGCTGTTGTTGTTGCTGCTGTTGCTGTTGTTGTTGCTGCTGTTGCTGTTGTTGTTGCTGCTGTTGCTGTTGTTGTTGCTGCTGTTGCTGTTGTTGTTGTTGTTGTTGTTGTTGTTGGTGGTGGTGGTGGTGTTGTGTTGTTGTTGTTGTTGTTGTTGTTGTTGTTGTTGTTGTTGTTGTTGTTGTTGTTGTTGTTGTTGTTGTTGTTGGCGGGGGTGGTGGTGGTCGTGGTGGTGGTGGTGGTGGTGGTGGTGTTATTGTTGTTGTTCCCCTTCTTCTTGCTATTCTTGTTGCTTGTGTTCTTTTTGCTGGTGCCATCCCCTCGCACTTTCTATGATTAGCCGTCATCAACGACCATGATCAAATATCAACAGTGGCTTGCATGGACCATCATTAGCCGTGACTATCTACTTACCGAATTTACCATCATTCACGATTAGGGACATGACTAACCCATGGTGGTGAAGAGCATGGAGTTCTCCATGATTTACCATCAATACTCTCTGACCAACCTGGAAGTCGCTCAAATCCAGGATTTAGAGCTGGTTTACCTACTAAATCCTACCATTTATGGCTTGTTTACCTATGAAAATCCGCGGTTTATAGCTGGTTTACCTATCAAAACTCGTGATTTTCAGCTTCCAGGTTGGGGACCGGTAGGTTCACCAGGATCCACCATCCACCATCTCCAGGTCGCCCCACGGATGGCCAAAGGAGCCCACGTTGGGGCACAAATTCGCCTGCGTCCAGGTGGCCAACGGCACGTTGGAAAAAAAAAATCGCTGATCCATAGATGGCTTATCCATGCATCAATGGAAACTACAAAGTTTGATGGGCTAAATCCAGTTAAGCCAAATCTTAACCATGCACTATCTTTTTGCTTTGCTTATGGCCGTCCGTGGGCAGAGCCCGCAGGCCCAGAGTGATGTACGCTTGTCCACAGAAATGGAGAAATGGAAAAATAACATGGTGTTCGAGTTTCGATTGATGGATGCCCATATGTGCTATTGCAATGTTATAAACAAATATGCTCACCCCCCCCCCCCGTAGAACCGACCCAAACAACATTTTTACTGGTGCCCACAAATCATCCCATGGTCTGTGCAATTTTGGTTTTTTGGTTTTCTTTTCTTAAATAAAAATATATTTATATTTATGTATATATATATATAAATGGCCACCCCCCTGAATCCATCTCTTGGTAGGTTGGTTGACAGCAGACAAAGGCAAACATGTTTGGAGGTTGGTTCTAGGGGGGGGTGACCATAAATATACATATGCGTGATGTAGATGTTGATTCATTTGGTATCTGCAAATCTCTTTATAAGCGTATATCTATCTGTCTATCTATTTGTTTATCTATCTATTTAGCCAGCCATCTACGCGCCCAGCATTTCTTGATCCCCCCCCATTTTTCCGAACCCACCCCCCCTTTGTGTGACCTCCCACTCTATAACCCCCCACGTGAGTTTGTAAACCCCCATCTATTTGTGTTTAAAATCACATCATGTGTTTTAACCAACTAGGGGTGATATACCAACTATATGGCTATGGGTTGGTTATACCCTATTAATTAATAACTATTAACCATCTATTTCATGTGTTACCTGTGCTGTGGGTCAGCGCAGGGTCGTCCTTCCGTCCTCCCAGTGGTTTTCGTAAGGCCAGGCCAAGGCCCGGCTAGTCCCCCTGATTCCCTCATCATCAACCATTCCTTTTCCCCATGAAATTGGTGGCCAATTGATCCCCCATGAAACGGATGGTTCAAGCCTTGACCCATAGTCACGCAGTTCACCCGGCGGCCCGTCCCCCCTGGTTCCCCCATCATTAACCATTCTTTTGCCGATGAAATTGTTGGTGGTTAACGCCCATTAGTGGGTTGACTAATATTGACCCAGCTCGCCATGTAGTTGGTATATCGCCCCTCGTATTGTTCTTTATTATAGAGAATCAATTAATAACTATTAACCAGCTAGGCTTCACCGTTGTTGTTGGTTGGTTAAAGCCTTGACCCATAGTCATCTCATATCTACAAGTACACTCCACTTACGCTCACCACCCAACACAGCGCCTGGCTTTCTTCGAGTGCCATTCGTCTCTATGGACATGGATATCTAAGTATGTCATGTATGTCGGGTTGTAGGCAGCTAGGTAGGTAGATAGGTAGGCAGGTAGCTTTGAAATGTAATGTCATGAAATGTAAAGTGGTGTGATACATGTAGTTGTGTATGCATGTATGCATCAGAATGTCTAAGTTGTTCCTCACAGAAGTTCTCTTCCTGAAATCCATCAACCAACTTCTCCCCATAGATTCCCGTGCTGTTCTCCAACAATGGGGATCCCTTGTGCTGGTTACTGATTAACTCACCACGTGCGATCCCAGGCATTCACGGCCTTCCTACGTGGCAATGGCCTTCCCAAGGATTGTTTCGGGTACTCGACTATAGGAAATATGACTACAAGCCATTTGTTTAACAGTATAATCCAGCTTATAGTTTACCATATACACCATATTTACTCCCAATTCAGCATTGTCAATCACTATTCGCCATTAACCAACATCAACTAGCTTAAAGTCTACCACGATTCACCAATACTAATTGCAAACTATCAGCCATTACTCTCACTAATCCTTATTGATCGTTATTCAGAAATATGGGGTTTCTCAAACTAGGCGACCCCTAAAAATGCTTGGTTCATTACTACAGATCATTCATATAGAGGATGATTTAGGGATACCCCAAACTGACTTGAGAACCACCAATATGATTTACCATTATTGACAGCAATTCACCAGCTGCTGCTGCTACCAGTTTGGTCATGGGAAACGGACCACTCGTGGGATCCGGACCCCCGGACACGGCACAAACGCTGCACAAACGGCGCCTGCTCAGCGACCGGAGGTACAAATGCCTCGCAATCCATGTCACACGGCAGCTGCTAATCATTGGTTGGTTACTTTTGAACATGATTAGCAGTTTTTTCTAACTAATAACGATTAGCAGTTGATTTGCTGGTTACAACTACCACAGTTGATATGAAGAAACCTATTAGTTGTTTTTGCTAGTCAACTGTGATCATTGCAGTTTTTTCACTGGATTGTTTCACATAAAAATAACGATGGTAATTATCACAACAATCATTCATCATTTAGGAAAAAATGATGACGATAAGGAAGATAATGAGAGAATGATATGACAATGACAATGATAATAATGCTAGTAATTGGTATCGTTATTGTTCTAGCAAACGTAATATAATACTGCTAACTTCCAAAATCAATACATAATTATATATGCGTATACACTAAATATTATATATATATGTACAATAGATATGCATATATACATATATATATACACTAAATCTATTTATACAAATGTATATATATATATATATATATACGCATAAGGTCGGAAGAAAGGCTCTGGCTCAGACACCGGTAGGTGTCGTGCTTGTTGAGAGGTTCCCAGTCGGCCATAAGCCGAATGGGGATTAGAGGTGACTTTGCGTGGTGATCCCCCGTGATCGTGGACAAGGTGCGCCCAACGTGGTGATGAACCGACAGGATGAAGTCACCGCAAGTGGGGGACACTCCGATGAAAAATTGTTGATTGATGGTATGGTTGAGGGTGATTCATGATGGTAGTTTTAATGGTATGGTTGAGTCACTAGTACTTTCAATGGTTTCCAGAATGATTTGATTGTTGTTAATGGTTCATGAAGGTTGGTAATTGCTACTGGTAAATCATGGCTAGCCAAGATAAACCACCATGGTATTTTTAGACACACTTCTTTTCCCAATGACAACATTTACCATAACTAATTTACCACTCTAACCATTGACAATATGATCAATAACATTTGATTGGCTTCACTAACCTAACCAGCCAATCCTACTATAGTTCGGGACACACCATAGAGATCTTTCTCACCTCTAGTCCTGCACAAAGAACACCCAGTTGGAGAATCCTGTGAAATCACCTACATCCAGTTGGCCACAGGCTATGCGACCAACTTCTGGCCCTGGAAACAACGAAAATGAACAGAGTAGCTCCATGTAGCTTAGGATGACCAAAATTTGGGATGGTGGGGAACTTTGCCTGTCAAGATATGACTTGGTATATAAAAAAATATGTTCTCACATTAATGTATGTGTGTATTTACGTGCGTGCATGTGTGCATTGCATGACTATATCTCACATTACATTACGATACATTCTATTCCACGACATGTACAATACATTCATACACACATACATCCCTGCATATGGTCATATGTGTATATATATATATATGTGCGTGTGTGTTCTGAATAGATTGATTGATTGATTGATTGATTGATTGATTGATCGATAGATTGATAGATTGATTGATTGATTGACAGACAGACAGACAGACTAATTGATAGATGGACATCCACATCCACATCCAAAAGTGCCATTGTAGCAACGGACTCCCCATCCTCATAGGCCCAAGTGATACCTAACGCCATTGAGAATGCCATGGGCATATGTCTAGGCATACCCCTTCTTAGCCATCACTCAGATAAATGTGATGATGGGGAATCTACAAATCCAAACCGCCATGGTTGGCATGAGAAACTCGCACAAGCCTAAATTGCATCAAAACAAGGGGGCGTTTGTGATCATGAGATCAATCAAACGGGGTAGGGCTCCCCTGCGTATTTTGATTAACATTTCAAAGGCTGCGACTTAAGGAAAACAAGTGTCCAATATTTATTGTGCAATATGGCACACTATTTCCTTGAAAACGGTGCTTTGATTAAGAAATGTCTTTGAAAGAAATTGTTGCATCATTTCATGTCATACAATATTCCTGCAAATGAGTGAACGTTTTGAACAGGCCATTGCATGCCTTCAAAGTACGGCATTACTGTGAGAAACAACTCCACCAATTCTGTTGTCAGTACTATATACTTTAACACACTTTCACTCACAACAGAAAATTACTTCAAAAGAGGATCGAATTCCTTTAAGAATGTGTAATATCACATCATGCCATGCTACCTTAAGAGGGTGAAAGCATTGAAAGCACAGAAGCATTACAATATTTGAAGAAAACACTTTCAACAAATGCTCTTGTGGAGTAATGTGGAGTGTCACTTTCAAGAGAAAGCACCTCCACAACTGGAAATTCCAGGGGAATTTACATGTTGAAGCTGATAGTGACAATGATTTTTACTCCTTAAAATCCTGGCGACCTGTTGGCTTCCCAGCGCCTCCTCGGAAGACTGCAGATCCTCGAAGTGAAAATGTGGCGAGGCAAGTTTCGAAAACGGAGATTCGGATGCCATCCAAATCATTGTGATATGCTTGGTATCATGGTGATTCATGAAGAATTCTCCCATATCATTAACCATTGGTTATGGATGCTTTTTCTCATCAACCTATCTTTTTCTGAAGAATGTAAAGTGAAACTAGGCGGGAAACTTGGTAAGCACAAGGTACAATAGGTTGGTTTCACAACTGCATGGTCAAAGTGAAACAAATCTGAAGCGAACGCACCGCAACTTTGGCTCTGCGCTTGAACACTCACGAGCCGAACCCCAGCCGGTCGTCCCTGGATGGATCCAAAAAACAGGAGGTCAATGTTGGATCCATATGAATAAACCACCGATATATGATCAATCATAAGCAGCTAATGGTTCAACTGGGGGTGTTTATTAACTGCTGGATCAAAACTCACTGAATGATAGTCTAAGTCGGCAGCATCGAAGGCTGGGGGTTGGTCGTGGATAACGTTCCCACAAATGGCCAGCACCAAACCAATCATCCGGCAAAGCAAAATCCTCATGCCCGCAAAATGGCACAGTGCAGGTGCGGACAGTGTCATGTTCACAAATTCAGTTTGAACTTTGCTGACAAAATTCTGTCAAGATCTCGTTTTTAGTGACCATCAAATGTCTTTGCACATCACAAAATCAGCTTCCAAGTGCTATTTTGGTATAAATCATCGATCTTAAAACAAACAAAAATTGTATTTCAAGGGCCTCAGTGTTGTGGTACCTCCAGGGCAATTTTGGCAATCAAGCGTATTGATGGTTGACTCAATTCCCCCACCATCAACCGTTCACTAACCATCAACATCAACCGTCATCACCCATCGCTGGCCATGATCACAGGTTGCTGACCCTCATCAACCTTTATATACCATGAATATGGATGTGGGGTCAATATGAATCACCCAAAAAAGGTGCATGTGTGTGTGTGTAAATATAGTCAAATATATATATATATATATATATATGAAGATCCCAACACGTTATTTGGGGGATGTTCACTAGGGGCACAGGGTAGCCACAGCCATATCAATGAATATTTGCCATTCATATACCCTTGTCAACCATCATGAACCAAACATTAACGCTGAACATTCGTCAAGCGCATTTTTATCCTCACCATTCATGATGTTGTTTCATGAGACCGCAAGCCTGGGACCACCATGATGAACCATTACCGCGATCATTAACCATTGTTAATCATGCTTGACCATTACTAACCATTATCAATGGTTAATTGTTAACCATGCTTGACCATTATGATTAGCATGTTTTTTGCTTTAGGTTTCTATTGATCATTACCAACCTTTTCTAACCCCTACCAACCCCTATTAGCCAGTATTAACACTTACTAGCCATTATTTAGCAACCCTTATTAGCCATTATTAATAACCATGATTACTAACCCTTATTAGCCACGATTAACACTTCTTAACCACCCTCAACTTCCCTCAACCATGGCGATGCACCAGGGCTGCGCTCCGCATCCCTACACCGACCCTCGGGGCCTCAACGATGTCGAGCTCTGATGGAAGCTCCGAACTGCAGACGCGGCAGACTCTCCGCAGGGGTTCCGTTGGCCCAAGGCAAGGGGGGGGTTCTCAAGCCAAGCAGTTCACCAACCAATTGGGATAATGATGGCCACTTGATCTCCAAGTGATGATGGGTGATGAGAGGTGGCTGTGGGTCAAGCAGTTCACCAACCAATTTCATGGGGGATAATAAGCAACAAACTATAGGGAAAACGAGCTGGTTCATGATGGTTCATAACCCATTTGGGTGTTTCTTTTAAATAGGGTACCCCAAAGTTATGGTTGGTTGCTCTAAAGGACTATTATTGGATGATAACTCGGGGTACCCCTATGACTTGAGAAACCACCAAATATGGATATTGATGGTACTAATGGTAGATTATGGTTCATAATGGTTGATAATATCGGCCATAATGGATATTCATTGATGCTTACCATGATTAACCATGATTGATATGGTTAATTAGTGATGCTTAATATGTCATGCATGGTTGATCAATCGTGCTCAATGGTTGATATGGTTAATGATGCTTAATCCTGACTAAAAATTGTTGATTTTGAAAAAGCATCAATAACCAATGGTTAAGCAATGGCTGATTGTGAACATCTTCACAATGGATAGTTCATAATCAATAGCATAGCATCTCAACAATGGTTCGTTCAGAGTGAATAGTCATGCTTCATGTTTCAAAGGGCTTAGGAATCACTAACAGCTTCGGTTGTACTGTTTTCGTTTGATCACTATCGACCCTTAGTTCATAGTCGTTGATAATCAGTGACAGTGGTGAATAAGCATGCTTGATGATGATGGTTGACAATGGTGATTGATGATGGCTAGTAGTGGTTCAAAATTCGTATTGAAAGAAGCAACTACTTCTTGAACCACTACTGGTTTAGAGGGAATAACAAACAACAGCAAGCAACAAACAACATGGCGGTGCCCTTGTTTGTGATCGAGGGTGGCAGGGCATCTCAACGTTCAACGTCTACGATGGTCAGTGGTTAGTGACGATGATTGAATGGAAAAAGACGGTGAATGGTTTAACTTGTGGATAATGATGGCTCATTTTCCATGGTTAAGAATGGACAATGAGAGTCAACAATAATGTGGTAGCTATTTCATTTGACCACTGCGTGCTTTTTGTTACTAACAGAACAACTGCACTGCTTCTCCCACAAAACGTGCCACATCTAACTTCTCTCGTTGGATTGGGTAGAAGTTCGGAACTGCGAGAAATGAAAAGATTGAAAATGTCCAAAATATCTTCTGTGACTCCAAAACTGTCCCATATCAAGTGACTGTTAACCATGATGATTAATGACTGTAGTAAACATGGCATATAAGGTAATTCACGGATATACTGTGCCAAATTCTCGTTTGGTTACACCTCGATAGCCATGCTCCGACTTCCGATCCAAAAAACTCTCATTCCAAAAGGACCACCACCAAGTTGCGCTTGCGATACCATGGAAGTGGCGCGTGTAGATGAACCAATTCGACTGTTTTGGGTTGGCCCAAAACTCACAACATGTCCTCTCCCAATAGGCCACTCATCTTCCAAACATCTGGCCTTATCTATCGATTCTTTACCCCCAAGTTCTTGTTAGTGTCTCTATACCAATGTCAATTCTGGTGGAAGTTCATGGAACGTACACATCATCATGTAGATCTTTGCTTGCAGGGTTCCTTGCAATAGATTGTTGGCCATCCAGGATTTACCCGCCCTAACCAACCCCTGACCGCATGAGATCCAACCCATGTGGGCCATGGCTAACCACGGCCAGGTGACTCCCCGGTCCACCTCAATACAGGAGCTTTTAGCGCCTCACCCGTCGTCCTCGCCGCAGACCACAAATGGGATCCAAGCTGTGGAAAAGAATTTGATAATGCTTGATTAATGCTTATTTATAGTGGTAAATAATGGTTACTAGTGGTTAATGATATGGCTATGGGTCAATATTAACCAACCAACAAGAAGGGTGAAGCCTAGGTGGTTTATAGTTATTCATCATAGGGTATAATAAGGAACAATACTAGGGGATATACCAACTATATGGCGAGCTGGGTCAATATGAATCAACCAATTTTGTAGGGATATTCACCATCAATAATACAGAAAACAATGGTTAATGATAGGGGAACCAGGGGTACAGGGTTTTGACCCACAGCCACTTGTTCATTACTAGTTGGCTAATAGTTTATTACTAGTTTATATACTAGTTGGCTGATAGTTCGTTGGTAGTTGGTATCAAATAGTATCAACAATTTGATCAATAGTAGTTGGTACTGCAACCAAAAAGATGATGAATAGTTGAGTACTAGGTAGCTAATAGTTGGTAGGTGGGGCCAATCAAAGTTGAAAATTGGGTTGATGGTTGACTGCTAGTTGGCTAATGGTTGGCTGGTAGGGCTATTCATAGTTGATAATTGGATTAATGGTTGATTACTGCTTGGTTAGTAGTTGGCTGGTAGGGCTATTCATAGTTGATAATTGGATTAATCGTTGATTTAGTTAGCTAATAGGTGGTTCGTAGGACTATTCCTAGTTGATAATTGGATTAATAGTTGATCACTGGTTGGCTAATAGTTGGTTCATTGTTGGTGAACAGTTGGGTGATAGTTGGTTCATAGTTGGTGAATAGCTGTGAATAGTTGAGTACTACTTGATTAATAGTTGGTTGATAGTTGGTTCATAGTTGGTGAATAACTGGTGCGTAGTTGAGAACTAGTTCGTTCATAGTCGGTTGGTAGGGCCATTCATAGTCAATATAATTGGATTAATGGTTGATTACTAGTTGGCCAATAGTTGGTTAATTGTTGGTGAATAGTTGGTTGATAGTCGGTTGATAGTTGGTTCATAGCTGGTTAGTACTTGATTACTAGTTGGTTATATAATAGTTGGCTGGTAGGGCTATTTATAATTGATAATCGGATTAATGGTTGATTACTAGTCGGCTGGGGCAATAGTTGGCTAATTGTTGGTGAATAATGGTTGATAGTAGGTTCATTGTTTGTGAATAGCTGGTGCGTAGTTGATTACTAGTTGGCTGATAGTTGGTTGGTAGGGCTACTCGTAGTTGATAATTAGATTTATGGTTGATTACTAGTTGGCTAATAATTGGTTAATCGTTGGTGAATAGTTGGTTCATGGTTGGTGCATAGCTGGTTAATAGTTGCTTAATATTTGGTTGGTAGGGCTCACCAATTGGTTCGCCATCCTGTTGGTTCATAGTCCTTATCATTTTGCTTCTTTTATCGCGATGCTTCGTCATGATGTTTCTCAGAGAGCTTTATATTGCATCACCGCCATGAACTAAGATTGATGTATATGTATATGTATATATATATATACTGCCATGACTATGGCTCAAAACATGTGTCATTTGTGTGTGTGTGTGTGCGCCCGTGCCATTGGAGGTTCGTAATTTTGAGCCCTACCTCTTAAATGCTGGTGAGAAACAGTCCATCAATAGATAACGATTCAGATTGATATAGCACTCATCAACGTGGTCCGATCTTCAACATCTTTCTGTGATGCTTCGTTCTCAATTGACGGTTGATATTGACCAGCTATCAACCGGTGCACATTGAGTAAGTCCCACTAAAATTTGCGAACCGGCATCAACGGTTGGTCATGTGTTCAATGGAATGATTGGTCACGGATGTTGAAATGGGGAGGTGAAGGAGTGATTACTCTGATTTCGCGGATTATTGAACCATAATCATTCTTTATTTCTTCCTCATGAATTAACACTCCGTATTGGCTGCCAAGCATCATCACCGTGAACACTATTCATTATGCACCGTTGTCTGATATTTGTGGATCGTTCAATTGCCAGCGCAGGAGATATATCTCTCGTTGTCTGCGATCCCAGCTGCTGTTGGTCTTCTGGATGTGTCCACTGTACAAGATCCAAAAAACACTGCTCGTCGTCATTGCTGCTCAAGAGTATGTATTTTTATTCGTAATAGCAAGTTATTATTACTCATTATTGCTGGGTATGCCCAGGTGATACCCAGCATGTTGTTATTTTTTCCTGCTAGTATTGCTCATATTCGGTTGGTTGATCACTATAGCTCCTTGTCACCACCACCACCACCACCATTGGTCGATCCCTGGGAGCCCACGCCAGCGCCCTGGCGCTGGCACATCAGCTGGCCAGGGGGCATGGCACGGGGCGCCATACGGCGATGTCGCCGGATGCGTTGACCTAACGGTGAACGGCCGCCATGGTGAAGCGCGCCAGGCTACTGGTGAACGATGATTTATCATGGCACTTCACTGTGATTCATAATGGTTAATAATGGTTAATAATGGTTAATAGTGGCTAATAATGGTTAATGGTTAACTATAGCGGTTAATCCATGGTTGGTTAGTAATGGTTCATTATAGTGGTTCACTACAGTGGTTAACCATGATTCATCATGATTAGTAATGGTTAACTAGGATTCGAAGTGGTTAACTATAGTGGTCAAGCTGGCAAACTATAACTTTGATGGTTAGTCATGGTTAATTATGGATACTGATGGTAATAATGGTAGATTCTGGTTCACAATGGTTTTTGCTTTTGCTTTTGCTTTTGCGGTTGCATGCTCACGAAGGACACATCAGCGACAGCGTGCGTGTAACACAAGACAGAGACAAAGACGTCATCAACCATGGAGTCATCCCACAACCCATTATCCTCCCCCGAATGCCGCACAGGGGTTAGCATTTTGTTGCTGGACACACCAGCTACGCTTCATGGATCGATGGGTTCTACCTGTATTACCAACATGGAAATATTGCCACATTTCATTTCCCACAGACACTGCGTTTTGCAACACCGGTCGGTTATTGAAACCCTTGACCATGTAGCTGTACCCATACTTGTATAGTGCACGAACCTTATGAACCATATGACTTTGGTGGGAGAGCCGCATCCACCACATGAGCATTTTGTCCCATGCATTCACCTGCAAGGTTCACAATGGTTGATAATGTCAGCCAAAATGGATATTCATTGATGCTAAACCATGACTAATCATGATTAGAAGTGGATAACTTTGATGGTTACCATGATCGATACTCAAGTATGGTTAACGATTAACTATGCTTCATTAATGGTGATGGTCAACTGTAGTGGTCAACTGGAATTCGAAGTGGTGATATATGGTTTATGATTATGAATCATCATGATTAATGATCATGATGGTCGTGCTGCATGATTATTATGACTATTATCAAACTATCTAGTGCATATAGGACGCTTGAACATGGTTATGATCACGGCCATAGAACAACCATCCATGGTCACCACCGAATCACATGGTGATCCCGGGATTTATGATTGTATATGCTGCTTCTGCAGTACCCTACACAGCAATGGGAAAACAAAACACGGTGGTCTCTTGACTGCTTACCCGCCTTCTACAGCCCTGCTTTCGGAGAGCTTTCGCTGGCGATGGTTCGGATGAAACCGCTTGCCATGATTCATATCACTGCTTGGGGTGGTGGTGGAACCACCCCTATGACCAGTGGCTAACAATTCGTGGGCTCACTCCAAGAAGAATGTTCCAAGTACGTGGGAATGACCATATGTGCAACTCCCAAACTTTGTGTGCTTTGTTTCAAAGCTATCTCCTGAAATTGACGATCTCATCCACCTTGGCTTGTGGATCTTGTGGATAGACATTTCTCGGTTGGTCACATCATCCCTATGTCTCAAGCTCATTTTTCATCTGTACGAAGGGCTATGTCCCGCGAAACGGCGGGGTAACACAGAGCAAAAAGCGAATGAAGCTGACAAAATGTTCAAAAAAAAATGACCAGCTTCATTCGCTCTTTTTTTTTCAAAATGAAGTTAACACGGAGCCCCTTCTGATGCAACCAGTGCAAGACCTTCAGCTGAGACACAGCAGCACTTGAGCGCGGTCCAACCACTCCGCGGCGCCTTGCTCCACTGCTGAGCATCAATCAGCTGGGTTTAGACTTATCAACACTCTTATTAAAGTTACCACTACATATGTTTTTTTGTCGAAAAAAAAATGTTACCACTGCTAGGTAGAAGTTTTAACTGTCAATTGTTTATGGACACTCGTTGGATGGGTTCCATTGCTGTGGCCAACCATGCGTTTACTCTCACGCTTCGACTCCGTTGCGGCAACCGGCAACCAGCGCAGCCAACATGAGTTCTGAAGAAATTGAACTGATGCAGAAGATATGGGGTCCTAAAATGATGGGTGATCTTGCGCACCCAAGCACTGTAGCCTCAATGTTCCTCTTTTTGAGGTGAGAGTCGTTACCCACAGACCAGCGACCCATGCATCATGAATGGTTTCGTGTCCATCTTGACGAACCATCCTTACACCCACGATCATCAATTATCGCTTGACCGATATAGCCAGTGCAACCAAGCAATTTACGAATCCGGTCAAGAGAAGATGTACGCAAGATTGCGAACTGCAATTTGACTCATAAACACCTGCTGGTGCAATGCGATCCTGCTGATTGATTTGTCAAGATTTACATCCTGACTGATAGTCATTTCCATCACTTGCAGGACGTCTTGAAACAAATTGTGTATACACCATCTACACAAGCATCTACTTACTTGCCTGCATGCATGCATGCATGCATGCATGGATGGATGGATGGATGGATGGATGGATGGATGTGTAAAGTTTCACTGTACTTTGTATGTTCTTTGTATCCCTGATTGTCACTCCAATTGTCCCTGCACGCACTTGTGACTCTGTTCTTTTTGTCCCTTGAGCCAAAGCCATTGTTGAGGCTTTGTGATCGTGCTGTGATATTGTACAACTCTGCCATGTACATTGTATAACATTGTATCTTAACACCGTCCCTCGGTTTGATCACTTTGTGGATCACACCGTTAAAATTGCATACTAACAACATTGTCGATCATCCATTGGCATCACCTTTTGTCTTCAACGATTGTTCAACTATTTACATTCACTTGTTGATGTAGTGTTTTGTCTCCTGTACAGTCCATTGGTCATTGTGACCAAAACAAAGGTCGGCCAGCTTCACATCTTCACCTCATTGTCAGCTCGTTGTGCAGTATTGATTGTTGTCGTGGGCTTTGATGTCGGTGAGTTGTGTGCTGGTTGAATGCCATTGTGAAGACATTCAGCTTGATGGCAAATCCACAGGCATTGTGGGCGCATCTGAACCCTCAATTGGCTCATCTTGTCGAGCCTCCTCATCGTCTCCCATTGTTTCCACATTGTAGCCTCCACTGGAGTTCATTGTGATCTCCAGTCTCAGCTTCTTGCTTGGTGGCGCCTCAGCAATTGTTGCTGGCATTGAATCCAGCTCTTGTGCTTTCTTCAAACTGTCCTCGTTTGCAGTTTGAATTGTTTTGCGCAGCTCTGGGTGTCCAAGCAAAAATTGTCCCATCTCCTGTTGGTGCCAGGCATTGGAATCAATTGTGATTCCGTTGTCCGCGCAATACTTTGTGATTGCGAGGATTGTCCTGTCATCCATGTATTGGAATGCCTCGATTCCCATTGCAGCCAGGCCTTGATTGAAGGCCACGAGCAGGTGCTCGCACTCCTTGCCTTCATTGACATGCCATTGTACATTCAGGGGCATGTGTGAAGCCCAGATGTACCCGGTCTTCCAATTGAAGGCCTCGAAGTAGGTCATGAGGTCGAGATTGTCCAGCTTGAAGACCTTGATTGTGGACTTCTCGAGCTCTGTGAACCGGTAATTGTGAGGAGCAATTACCTGGAATTGTAGGCAGCTGTAGCCCCTCGAGAAGAAATTGGTCTTGCCCAAGAGATTGTGGATGGCCACATTGTCGATGCTGGGGATGTAGCTCATCAAGTACACCACATTGTACTTGGTCTTCACTTGTCTTTTGGCCAGGTGGTAGGCCAATTGATTCAGCGCATCTTGTGCCGAGTGGGAGACATTGTGCTGTCTCCATTGTGGCAGCCTCATGCCACCAGGGAGCATTGTCTCCAACTTGTCCTTGTTGGAGATGTACTCCTCCTCGGTCATTGCAGACCA
>VSDK01027342.1:177211-192827 GCA_009767595.1 Symbiodinium kawagutii
ACTCGATGATTGTTTGCTTGACTTGTGCGTACGTTGGGTTGGTGCCTGATTGTAGCTGTAGATGTTGTTGTAGTGCTCCTGTTGTCTCATTGAGTAGAATTGCTGTTTTGACTGCTCCTGGTAGTTGTTGATTGTTGTCTCGCTCGTAGCGGGAGACATCGTACCCCCATGCTGCAAAGCTTTCCTCGAAATTGTTTGGATCAAGTGTTGGCTTGGGGACCTTTGTCAAGAATCCTATTGATCTTGGTCCTGTGGGAATTGCAAATCGTAGTGTGAGTTGTCTGTAGATTTCAAAGCCGATTGTTCGTTGGAATTGTCTGACCACTGTTGCTGCTGGGCCAGTTGTGACGCTCACCAGGATGTATTTCAGGTCATTGCTCAACCTGACATGCTTTTCTCCTTCTTCTATTGTTGTCGCTGCTGCTCTCAGTTGTGCTTCTGTCAGCTCTTGTTGTGCTGTTTGTGATGCTTCCAAGAGTCGTGGGAATTCAGGGTCTTGTAGTCCTAGGAAGGCATTGAATTTGAATTGCCATTCCTCGAATTGGCCGTAGTCGCCATTGTAGATCGGTGGTCTGAGCTTGTATCTGCTTGCTGCTCCAAGTTGTTGTGCTGGGTCCACTTCTTGTGGTGGATCTTCTGCCATTGTGTTGTTGTCTTGTTGCTGCAGTGCTCTCCTGTTGTAGGGTCAAGGCACTCTCTCTTGTTGTAGTGGTGTGTTGTATTGTTGCGCAGTGTTGTGCTGTAGCTTTGAGCTCCCCCGGTATTGTCGTCACCAGGTTCCTTGCTCCGCTACCATGTAAAGTTTCACTGTACTTTGTATGTTCTTTGTATCCCTGATTGTCACTCCAATTGTCCCTGCACGCACTTGTGACTCTGTTCTTTTTGTCCCTTGAGCCAAAGCCATTGTTGAGGCTTTGTGATCGTGCTGTGATATTGTACAACTCTGCCATGTACATTGTATAACATTGTATCTTAACAGGATGGATGGATGGATGGAGGGAGGGAGGGAGGGATGGATAAATGGATGGGCACCTGTATGTGCAAATTTTCATCGAAAAAATATCAAAAGCAATGCTAGATAAACAAACAATCATTGCGCGACTTGTCGTAAATACAGGAAAAGGCCAGGCATCAGATGGATCAAGATTCGAAAAAAAGGGTTGCCATGACCTATGGCAGCATAGCTATTCTCAATCATCACCGCGATTTGATCCACTGGTTGCTGAGCCAACATCGCCATAGAAATGCTGAACCATCAAATGGCGAAACCACTGCATCCTGTTGGTTGGTTGTGTCGGTTTTGTCCAACAAGCGCCGTCCCCAGGTCTGATACCAGGCCTTCCAAGGTTCGTTCTTGTGGCAGGCCCCAGCATGCTTTGGCCTGGGATGGGCACTTCTGATGCCTGTGAGCTTTGGAAAAACACAATTCGAAATTTCACAAGGGAGGTCACAGTCGCAGTCGTCGTTGTCCTCCTCCTCCTCATCCTCATCATCATCATCATCATCATCATCATCATGATCATCGCTGCCATCATCATTATCATCCTCATCATCATCATCATCATCATCACCATGATCATCGCTGCCATCATCATTATCATCCTCATCATCATCATCATCATCATCACCATGATCATCGCTGCCATCATCATTATCATCATCATCATCATCATCATCATCATCATCATCATGATCCTTTGTTGTGTGGATAGGTGGTACCAACCATCGTCAAAATGTGCATTGAAATGTAAGAGATTGGTAGGTCATAGGAGACCCGATGGCTTTGGACAGCTGAACTAGGAATACAATCAGACTGGGGCTTGGTTGGTTTTGTTTGTCCAGTCATTTTTGCGCATCAGTACCTCAGCTTGTTACATCCCAGATCTCCACGGGAAAAATAGATATATTCTGTAAGCCCTTCACGGTGGGAATGTCTTTATACCGGGGATGAATGATGAAGTCGTGCCATGTCCCATGATTCCACCCTAGAAAAGCTGTTGGGGCACCACTCCGGCGCACAGATCTGCTAGAGATGACTCGTCAAAGTGCAATCCAACAACCCACACTGTGCAACTTTGACATGGCCTGGAGACTCCCATTCATGACCCGGAAACAGGAGTGGAGTGGGATTCATCGATGATGCACATATGCCTCCACATCAACAATATGTGTTTTCTCAAAAGCGTGCATAGGCAACTACCTACATTTCGGTACATCACATGACATTGCACTACACTACCTGAAATTACATTTCATTGCATCACCTTGCATTACATTACTTTGCATGACGTCCTATGCCACTTCATTACATGATATGACACTACATTAGATTACACTACAATACATTACACTACATTACATGATATGACATGATGTGACAAAACATGACATAACATTAGACGTGACATTGCACTACGTTATGTTGCATTGCATTACACTATATGCAGGCAGACAATACACAGCCAGACAGACAGAGACACGGACACAAACACAGAAAGAGACACAGACGGACAGACACGGACAGACAGACAAACAGACAGACAGACAGATAGACAAACAGGCAGGCAAGCAGACAGACAGACATAGAAAGCCTGACTTATTGTTGGTGATTATCCCCTATTAATCCCTACTATTTACCCATGTAATCCCCTTGAAAAAAATCAGAAACCACCATCAAATAACTGTTGGTATATCACCCCACATTGGTTGATTGGCCATTCTCAACCATTATGAACCATGAGGAACTATTATCAACCATCATTAACAGCTATTCTCAACCATTATCAACCATTGGGAACCATTATTAACCTGTGATTCGAGAAACCACCTAATATATTAGGGTGTTTCTCAAGTCATAGGGGTACCCCCAAATCATCCCCATTCTTAACCATTACTAACCATTTTTAACCATTAACCTATGCCTTGAGCACCCACCATGTTCATCCCCAGTCGCACGGCCATGCGAATCGCTGCCGTTTCGAACTCACCGAACGCCCGGACCGCGCGCCTCGAGACCCGTCACAGTCGTCGAAGGCAAATTCTCCATGTAAAACTGGCGCGCAGCCCGCGGCGCAGCGGCCGGACGCCCCATGGGCAGTGAAGCCATCATCAACCAGTCATCCATGGGATAATAATGGTTAATAATCATGGAATCAACTAATCCAGTACTCCATGGAATCAACTGTTGATGGAATCATGGTTAACAATGGTTAACAATGGTTTTTTGCGGCTTTTGCGACAGAGTGCACGAGGCTATAGCAGCGGCCGGATAAATCGTGCCACCACTACTATTTACAAACAATGCAGGACACCATGAGACATCCTATCGAATGATGACA
Organism: Symbiodinium kawagutii; assembly: GCA_009767595.1. Lineage (NCBI taxonomy): Eukaryota > Dinophyceae > Suessiales > Symbiodiniaceae > Symbiodinium > Symbiodinium kawagutii. The sequence goes on from VSDK01027342.1 coordinate 180,550, forward strand.
AACAGCAGGCACTTGTCGGAAGCAAGTTACCCACCAGCATTGGCAACTACATGTTGGACACACCAACTACGATGCATATTCCTCGCAGTGGAACCACCAGTGTGGAAGTAGTTCCAAAGGGCTTCACAAACCCCCTGCATGTTAGGGTATGTAGCTCGTGCTTGATACCCCATGGCATTGTACGAGTAACCAAAGGTATGGAGGCTTCGACACCGATGCATCTGAATGTCACAGGCAGAAACCCGGTTATACCACTTAAGAACCTTGATCCAGACTTGAGATTGAGTAGCCATTGATGACTCTTTCAAGTCTGCTCTCACATCATCTTCACGGAGATAGTAAGCTTTATTGATGAGGACTGGCACCTGTGACATCGTAGCCAAAGAAAAGGCAACATACAGCTCAAGTCCACTTGTTGGAGCACCCTGTCCCCAAACAACCGTATTCATCCAAGCAGCAAAACGTTGTGCAAACTTGGTTCCGAAAGGACATGCTTCAATATCCGCACTTGAGAGGCCCCCAAAACGAAATGTAGGCCCATTCATCTTCAAAACTTCACCGAAATTGGGGACATCATCAACCGTACTACTTGGTGGAGTGGCAGCAACGAAATGCTCATTGATCTCACACAAATAGTCATGGTATAGTTTGGTTTGCTTCTCAAGCAAACATCGCTGTTCCGCAACCGCTTTCAACTTCACATACACGTGCCTTGCCCCTTCAGTAACGGCAAGTTTAGCATGTTTGTCGGCAGCATCATTGAAAATAGCACACATCTTATCATATGGCGAGGTCACTGTAGACTCATCGACATGGGCACGAACCTTGGTAAGTTGTACCTGAGTAGGTCTCTGTTTCAAATGCCACCAGATGTGTTTCCAAATGTCAGCATGCGATACGAGTGGCATTGAGAGACCCTTTCGCACATGGTCCATCATCAATTCGAATTGTGTGATGACTGCAGCACAATCAACATAAACATGTACATTCCAATATTGCTGAAGAGCCAAAAACAATGCATAGCTTTCAGCTCGAAAGGACGAATGGTCCAGAAAAGGTAATGCTTCTTTCACAACCGGTACCCAAGTTCCGTCTTCAAAGGATACCTTAATCACTGAAGCACCAGCAATGCAGCAATCCCATCTTTCCTGGAAAAAGGCAGCTCCATCAATGAACACATTGACACACTCATGACGGATAGAGGGCAAAGCACAGCAAATACGTTTAATCAAGCACTTCTTGTACTTCAAAGCACAAACTTGTTCATCGATAATGCCAAAAGCCATGACAGCACGAGGTTGTTTCCGTAACCACTTAAGAGTGCCAGAGTACTTCACTCGCAATGCTTGAAGATGTTTGCAAGTATATATTCTATGCTCCTTTCCATCTTTGCACTGACACAGAGGACACAATTGTGAGTTGAATTTCCTGGAATAGTGAGACAGCCCGTCATTGGTAACGTGTCTCCCACACGCAACTGCACGCAAATATCCCTGTTGTTTTGCAGGACGATCACGCAGCAACCGAGAGAAAGCACTCCCTGAAAAATGCCATACATCAAAGTTCGGTCGCTCAACCATCTTACAAACATAGTAAGGCCACGCCCAATCAATGCAATTGAAAATGTGGCCAATGGCATCAAAGACCCAGTTGAAGCCTATACCACATTCATGAGTCATGCATCCTGAAGGTTCGCACTTCCAACCAATAGCACTGAAAGTTGCCACGAAATGCGCAGCCAATCCCACACGCAAATGCTGACCGCTAGCAATACGTCTAAGAAAGCCATCTCGTTTTTCAGGAAAATGTTGAAAGTATCTGCGAAAGAATTTTATCTTCCTTCTCACCAGTAAGATCTGAGGATCAGAATATTCACCGGTAATGTTCAAGGTGAGCCATGAATTGGCTCCGGATTTATACAATCCCAATGCCTGAGCAGTTGCCGCTCGTAGCCGATGCAGTTCTTCCTTTGAGACACTCTGTAGTTCAGCACCATACCCAGCAACTCCGACTCCCAATGACTGCGACATACGGAATTTGAAAGATCGAGGCAGTTTCTTCCCTTTCAATTTACGCAAATTCCCCACCGCCTTGGATAAACGTTGGCGTGTCACCTTCTTACACTTTCGCTGAGTGTAAACCACGTCACAGCCCAAGTCTTTTGCAGATTGTTTGATCATCACTGCACAATTGTTGATGGTGATGTTCTTCAATTGTTTGCGCAACTTAGCACAAGTTGCCCACACCCAAGATTTATGTGGAGCGATTCGCATACCAAGCTGTTGTACCAGTTGTTCCAATTGCTTGATAGCATGTTGTAAAGTATCAACATCACTGCATGCAATGCTCCAGTTATCCGCAAACATGAGTAGAGTGATGTCATCAGAATCACACATGAGTGTTGCAGCTGCCAAAATGGTCAAGGCTGTCATACCAGCAACACTATAAGCACATCCTTCCGGGATACCACAAGTACTGCGATGAAGGTCCCCGACTTGTCCAGCAATATCCAAAACCCGCGAGAAACCGTCCATCATTGTACGATGTGCTTTTGTATAGGCCCCCGGAATTCTCAACATGTTGAAGATTTGTTGCAATTGAACACGAGGAACCAGATTGAAACACTTGGTCAAATCAAGTACCAGTCCACACTTGTGTTCCTTACAACTGTGCGCAACCTCCAGCATATCACACATGTACGCAGTAAGCATGTCCGCACTAAGCTTACAAGCAATTCCCCCCACAGTAGGTGGAACCAATGAACCCAGGTAATTCAATACTTGCAAGCTGCGCAGGCGGCTCCACAATCTATACAAGACACTCATGATTGTAATAGGTCGGATTGACAAGGGTTTGTTGTTGTCTTCGTCCGGCTTCGGCAACATGATAACCCGGGCAACACTCATCTGTGAAGGCCAAGCCACCCCCGCTTCAACCAGTTTGTAAATTGCAAAGAGCCATTGAAGAATATCAACCGGAAGTCTGGACACATCACGCATTGAAAAGGCACAGCAACCCCGTGAGGTCTTCATGTTGACTCCCTTCATCATAGTTTTCCACCCCTCCACAGTCAACTCTTCGTAGGGGCATGATTCGCAATCATTAAGCGAAGTGACAAACTCTGGTGATATTTCAGCATCGGTGGTAGGTGTCTGCCAATACTGATTCCAAGCATCACTAACCAATTGTTGCATCTCCGAGGGTTCCGAAGTATGTTGCACCTGGTGTAGCCAAAGGTCAGTTGAACTCCGACAAACAACCTTACGGTCAAAGAGGATGCGATTTTCCTCAATGGCAGTAACAATGACCTGTTGGTCTTGAAATACAGCAGGCATGCCTTCAACAATTTTGCAATCACCAGTATACCATACCCAGTCACGACCCTGCAAAGTCCATCGTTGTTGTTTCAAAGGTTGCGCAACGGAGTTCGTAATATGGGCAATGGGTGGTTGAACCTCCTTCAAAGATTTGAAGTGTTTGCCTCCACCTTTTGCAATATCTTCGATGTTCAACTTATGAAGCTGCTTGGATTGGCGGTACCGTTCCTCATGAATATCCCTATCCAGCTCTTTGCGAAAAACTTCATGGAGTTGAAAAATAAATTGTGAATCAGGCATAGAATCAGGCACGAAAAAACCCAGATTGATCATTGCCCAATGTTGAAATCCTCCCGGAAACCCGGTTGCTTGGCAAATACTATCCCACAGCAGCCCACATTGTAGTCTGCCACCATCGGATTGGTTCTTCTCAAACGCTTTCATCTGACGACTCATGCTTTGCAAACGTCGATCTTGTGTAATCCATCTCCGCAACCCTGTTGATGTTTGTCCAAAAGGCACACTGAGTTCCCCCGCTCTGGCTGGTTTCACGACGGGAGCACTGAAGTTTCGCAGTTTAATGGTTTTGCTGCGGCCTCTACCCCAGGCAGAACAAGGAATAGCTTGAGGTTTTCCTTCAACATCAAAGGAAGCTTTAGAGAATGATTCGTCAAATGCTAACACCAGTTGTTTGAATGCATCGTCCGTTCGTTGATCGTTGATCGCATCTTGAAAAGCTCTACCCCGCAGTTCAGTCACCCGCGAAGCTTCATTGTTCAAAGTATCATCATCAAAAATATAGCCATCAATTGATTGCGGCAGTGTCCATACTCGTCTGGTCAGAGGTGTATCACCGATATTGAAGACCGCCTCCAACACCGGATGTGAATCAAAGCTGTATTCTTCAGTAACCGCACATCTCATCAACAAAGGTGCCAAGACATCGTTCACCAGGATGTATGATCTTCTGGTACTGTCACGACAAGTTGGCTGCATTTCTTGTCCGAACCGCTGCCACGCCAACTCTGCACAGTCATGCCACCCCAAATTACGAAGGGTTTGCCAGAACAAAACATCAGAAAGATCCCTGTTCCAATCCCCAGTGATCACCGCCGGCCCCTTGAAAGCCTGGGCTCGTTGAATCCCAGGTTCAGCAGCATCCAAGAAAACACGTTCGCCATCAACGTATATCTGCTGTGTAAGTGGAGGTCCATAGATAGAGCAAACGTAGGCTTGAATACCTTGTCCAATATTCACCACAGCATCAACAAATCGGCTACCCAGCTTGACATGCTCGGGTGGTTCCATAGGGTAGGGTTGCATCCCCAAAGGACTTATGATTGCAGTACCCACCGGCTTGCCCCTGTAGGCTCCTCCATTGGCAGTGTGTTTCTCCGCAGGATGGCTGAAAATTGTATTCACCTTGCCCTTGGAAAATCTCTTCTTGGAAATCTTCATTGCAGCAAGTGTATGTGATGTTTCACAAGCAGTGTTAATCCCGCAAGTCCAATCTACTATCTCCTGTTCCCGACCCAACAACTGTGTTGGGTTGAAAGTGCGAATTGTGAGAGGTCCAGGGTGGTTAGCCTCACCGAAACGATATCCCACGTCATGGTTGTGGTGATCATCACTAAAAAACTGCGAATTGTATTGCAAGTAATTGGTTTGCACGCAAACAATGGTTAATAATGGTTAATAATGATTCATAATGGTTAATAATCATGGAATCAACTAGTAACAAATGATGATCATAAGTATTAATCAACTGGTATTAATCATTTAACAAATAACAAATCATCAGTGATTGATAGTATTAATCATCATTCACCATCATTAACAAATATCAGGAACTAAGATTAATGATGATCATCAAATATCAGTGATAAACACCAGCAATATTAGTAGGATTGATAAGGCATGTTTTGCTATTTGTCTTTCAATCATCGAAGGTCAGAAAAATGCATGGAACTGTGCCAACTTCGAAAGTCGAGAGCTCCACATTCGGGCTAGCCTTCAGTGTCACCCCGAAAAAGCTCCCAAAGCATAGGCTCATGACATGCCACAAAGGCTCAGCCATGTACCCAAGACGCCCGGCCGTTCGCCGTTGTTGACTAAGCCCTGACCCATCCCCAGAAATCATCCCTGGAACAAGTTCTGGGGATCGCCGTGGCAACCCCCGCCTCCGAAGTTCCACTGAACCTCAGCATGACCCAGAACCAGCACCCAGCGATTGGAGAAATCTACGAATTCGGAGCTTCATAGATTGAAGTTCGCCAAGTTCTCTTTTGATAGCCATAGCACCTGATCGATCAATTGAATCTAAGTACATGTTACATTCCATTGGAACCCATGGATGTGATCGAAACAACAGGGAGCCCCAAGACTTGGCTCAGTTGGGAGGCTCTCCCAGTGGAAGCCTGGACTAACATACCTTTAACCATGGAAGAGTTGGGGCTCTCCCATTGACTCATGGAACCTTTGGAACATCGAATCTTTTCCGGAAACCCCGGTTCCATGGTGATCCTCTTCACGTTCGGCTCTCGCAAATGAGTCAGTGGTGTACTTGTAAAAACCAGAAACATCCAGGTAAGACTGAGGCTATTGATCATGACATTTATCGATGTCACAAGAACTGTGAATTGATCTTCGAATGGATGACCAGTCTCAGCGCTATTTTTTGATCTCCATTGGATGCTCGACATCTGAACCATGGCCAACGTGGCCCCTTCTCGTCACCCTCTGCTGTAATTTTCAGATCACCAATCTAATTTCAGGCACAAGCTGCTTCGATGTTCATACAAGGCTTTTCATTGTTTTCATCCATACCCTTCTCCAATATTCCAGGGAGACTCCCTCGATGGAATACTCCCATGATGGACCACTCCCCCAACTGCCAACTGCCAAGCAACGAAAAGGTCTCCAAAGAAGACCCGCTGCCGTCCATGCTGACGGCACGAGGTTGGAGCATCTCTGCCAACCGAAGCTCCCAGCGGTGCGCTGTGCAACGAAAAATCCGTTGATCTTCCACCGCTCGAGCCACAAAGGCAGTAGCGTCGGCATCATCATCATCATCATCATCATCATCATCATCATCATCATCATCATCATCATCATCGTCATCATCATCATCATCATCATCATCATCATCATCATCATCATCATCGACATCGACATCGACATCGCCATCATGGTGTTCATCCTCATCTGCATGATCGCAATTATGCTCGCGATGCTCCGCACCGGCTCCAGCCAGGTGTACTCAAAACCCGGCTGTGATCATTTGGCTGTCTTAATAGTCTTAATACATGACAGAACCCCAAAAGATATGGTCTCCATACTGAAAACAACCATTTATGGACCGTTGGGGGTACCACTAGTCGATGGACTAGTTGATATGATCTTCTCCAGTCATTCCCGCCAACGAACGTTCCCCTGTTCACCACAAGCGCCAACACCAACCGTAACGGCGTTAAGAAGTCACTTAGGGAGATGCTTCACCTGACTTGGTACACAGATATCTCGTGGCCAAAGAAGCTGGGAAGCCAAAAAACAAGAAAACGTTCTCCCAGCCACCCACATCTTGGGCCTCGTCGGGATGGATGCTCTTAGCGAAACCCACCAGACCATGATCATCGTCGTAGATGGAATAGTAGCGCCTTGCGACATCCCCAGGGCTACAAGTGATCCATATGCCAGAGCAGCTTGGATGTGCCTCCCCCAGTGCAAATCACCAATTACACTGGTTGACTCATTGACAGTACAGTAATCATAGCTATTCTTGGTTGGCTCATACCGATCGGCTATTGCTGTTTGATGGAAATGATTGATCATCAATCTTGTCAGGGCTATGAACTGGACAATGAGCTACTGATTGATATATGATCAATCAGGTGCAGATGGAATTATGAGTGACGAAGCAACAAAAAGGAACAAAGTACATACTGACCAAACGGAAAACTAGAACTTCTACCAATCTTGGCAACATACTCATGTAACTACAAGAATTGCTCTCAGAAACCAGATTTATAACTGGAAACCCAAAGTAGCTTTGGAGGTAAAACCAAATGTAAAACTAGAGACAAAGATTCAATCGCATAACTCGTAACTAATAAAATCAATATCTAATGTACAACTATTTCTGATTACTGACTATACGTATAAAACTAATAGTAAGTTTTATACAGTATAAGTATCAGCTACCATCCAATAAGCTATTACAGTAATACACTTCGAAGTGTCTTCATAAACCTAAATGTATTTCTAATTACCAATAACTAAAGTATATATAACCAATATATAACCAATATACAACCAATCCACACCTAATACATAACTAATTCAAAATACTCATGTATAACTAGAAATTCTAACAACTGATACTTCCACTACATCCAACTGATAACATGTATAGCTCAAGGTCGACAACTCGGCGGAACACGGCCTCAAGAACGTGTCTCCAATGACCTCGGTGACGGACATCGTAGTGGCAAGTGGAACGCAAGGGAAGTACAACCAGGGGCCACTGGAAATGATGGACATAGAAATAAATAGCATGGATATGGTGATTTGTATGGGAGATACAAGAAACATATGACATAAACATAGTGATTTATATGGGAAGTACAAGTATCTATATTTATGTATATAGATAGATAGATAGATAGATAGATAGATAGATAGATAGATAGATAGATACATATGTATATGTTCTTAGATGCATATCTATTGAGCTGTACGCATAGAATATATACATGATGCAACCTATTGATTTGCCTCAACCCAGTGCTTGTCAACCAGCGGTAGTTTACAATGGTGGTTCTGGTTCTGGTACAAGAGCAATTCAGCACTATGGTTGACAAAAGTCACGCTTGGCAAGCTCCATAGCCGTTGCTAGCAGAGGAGCGATAGCTACATCAATAGCACTGCTTACAGTGAGAAGCGACAATGGTTTTGCAGGTCCGTGACATCAGCAATGATGAACTTCAGAATAGTAGAGGTTCATGACCAACCTCCCACATGACCAACATCACACAAGCATGACCAAGATCACTAGGCAGCAGTCGTAGCTGCTCACATCCCAGCAGCAAACTGTTCGTCCAACTGTTGGGTTGTTCATCCATTGGGAGCTTTCTCAAGCCAGCTTGCGGACCCCAAGTCATGGTTGGTCGATTACTATAAATGGTTCAAAATGGATGATGACTGGGGGTACCCCTATGACTTGAGAAAGACCCATTTCTTGGTTGGTTCATATTGACCCATGGTCACATCGTTGCGCGCACATCGCACCGGTTGACAGTTGGGCAAGGCTAACACTCCCATGGATCACAGCATGGGTGTACCTCTGCAACGGATCAGCGGTCGTAACCTGCTTACAATAGTAGTTAATCAAAAATTGGGTGAGGATTCTCAAGCACCAAGTGATTAGCTTAGTCATTCATGGAGGACTATCCATGATATAGCAACATTAACTAGTAACCATTTCTTGTCGATGACCAAGTGATTACTGTATAAGTCATAGCTCAACAAAGGAAAATCCCCGTTGACAATGGGTCATACAAAAATAGGATATGTGTTCCATTGTCAAGCAATGTTACCAGGGGTGAAGACTTGCTCATCAACACTTGGTCGGCATTTATTCGATCAGATAATGGTCTTTCAAAGCATCGAAGTGGTGTGCAGCGATGAGAGCTGACTGCTAGATAATCACAACTGTTCTGTGCAGTCGGAGCACTGGCTCTAGAAGTATATCTACAGCGATAAATCCTTCACCCATAGTAATCAAAAAGAAATTGGAAAACTTGCGCAAAACTTACTAATATAGACTTGAAAGAAATGAAGAGCTCGATAAATCAAGAGCCCCAAGAATCAAGAAAACAACCCAGAGCTCAATGGACCGGGGCCTTTAGAACATCGCCCCTGGGACGGGCCCCGCTCCGCTGGAAATACTTGTATGCATCACTAATGTCTACCCAGGATTAATAAACCCCTGGTTGATTAATAGGGGGAATCCCTTAAAAACCATGGTTTTCCATTAAAATGGGAACCCCCCCAATTAATAAACCTGGGGTTTATTAATCCTGGGTTAACATTAGAGACCTTGGTACCATGACATTTCTGCAGCGAAGAGACCCATTTCCTCCCAGGCACATCCATCACCTCTGACAACGATCAGCAGTTCGGGAGCAGCGAAACATCCCCCCGGCAACGTAGTGCCAAGAGGGGATCGTCTGTCTATTCTAAGCGTTCGTTTGAAGGGCTGTTGCCTGGTCCACTTTCCTGCTTTCCGAAAATGTGCAAAATATCCATCTGTAATCTATGAAAAGCATCCATCATCTATCATTAAACTCAATATGCTGGTAAATGTATAAAAAGGAAACTATGTAACTTCCATGAACTTCCTGGCATGCTCGCAGGACTGTTTGCGTTGCACGATTTCTTGCAAAGATCAACAGTGATTCCAGCTTGGTGTCCCTCCCATCTACCTCCGAAACAGTCGTTGGATTCCTTGAATGCTACCGCTCAAGTCGTCGGACAAAATCCAGCCGAATCCAGTCATTAGTGGTGGTTTAGCATGGTTTAGCCATCATAAAAATCTGACTCAATCTGATTGAACTCGACACTGCTCCAATCTTTCAGTCCCTGATTCAGCACGCTTGCGCTGAACACCGCGCAAAAGAACTTCATCATGATTTAGAAAAATGAGGAATAATGTTGCTTGCCCTGAATGTTTGAGGACCTCAGTTGTCATCCTGATATTGCTTCTTTAGCTTCTATGTCTGGTAATGATGGTTGATTTCAATGTTGGATAATGTGGCTTAACATCTATGTTCGTCAACTTCATACCTCATGTCATTGGGAGTTATTGGATGCATACGGATTACTTCCATGTTGGAAATGATGACTAGCTGTTACAAGTGAACACCCCAACTGCTACAGAATTCCAAGCATGTTTCGGCATTTTGCCCACTAACGATGCCACAAAGAGCCGTTTATCCCCAGCTTTGGGATGCTTGCTGAATTCCTGTTCGCCACGCATCAAGCACCCCCATCAATGACCAGCAATAAGTAGTTTTGGTGTTCACTTATAACCCATGATGGAAGCATAATAGTCATTCAATGACCAGGGTGAAGTCGGATGTCCCCGAGCAACCAGGTGCTTCAACCAGGACCAGGTTGCTTCAACTCGTAGCAACTCTGCTGGTGCCTCCAACTGCTGGTGCCCAACCCCCAACGCCGTCCGAGCCACGCCCAAACCCGGGTCGCAGCGTGGCTTCACATCCGGCACCGTGTCCCCAGAGCCGCCCAGGACTGGAAACTCCTGGGGCCAGGGGGTGACATGTGTTGGTCTGTGGTCGCTTAACGTTGGTTTGCATGGGGTAAACTTGCTTAAACTTGGCTGAAGTTGGGGAATAGTTCGGAATAGTTGGTTTATTAACAATCAACAGTAAGTTGAATCATTTATGAAGTTGCTTAATTCTTGGCTGAAGTTGGTTAATAGTTGGTTCATTCATGTTTGGTTAATGATTGATTCACAATTGATCCCAGCCCCAGGTGCAAATGAGTCACGTCTCGTCAGCTATCAGTCTTCAGTTCTGCGATTCATATACCAAAACCGTAGGTCTTGTTCGTTAGCAACCAAATCACCACTTCCGACATTGTTTCAATTCAAGCTGGTCATTGAACCACCATGAACCACCATGAACCACCATGAAGAACCAACAATTTCATCCTGTCAGAGGCGGTCAAAGTCCAGCACCCCAAATGGCATCTCTGAACACCGAACACGCGGCTCGCAAACGTGGTGATAGACGCGCCACCGTCGACGCTCCTTGAGGTACTCCGAGTTGCCGGTCTGCGGCACTTCGTCCAAGCTCTTCAGGGTGTAGTCCTGAAGACCAGCTGTGAAGCGATCAGGAAGGTTCCATAGAGTGAGTCACTTCCAAGCCGGAATTCCATGGGAATCATTCGCTTTACAATCATAATTACTTGCTGATTTCATGTGAACAAATTTGTATCATTAACTTCCATGTCTCTTCCAAAATCAATTTTGTTGAATCTACAAAAACATCATCTCAATGATTTACTTCCATTTCTCGTCCAACAAAAAGATAGTTGTACAAAACATCATCAGACTAGCAGTATCTTTGGGGGAAACAGCTGTAGTATTTCATCTCTTAATTCTTCGACGAGCAGTGAGAAACTGCCAACATAGACCACGCAGTAGCTCTATCGCATGCCAAACTTGTGACGGTTGATGACAATGGCTGATGGCAGTGGTTAATGGATACCACCGTGGCTATGGGTCATCCCAGTCTCAGTTGGTATCTGTTCACCCGCAAAGTTTCATGCACTCAGGGGAGGAACAGCCCGGAGGGATGTTGGTTGTTCTGTCCTCAAACAATGACCAATCACCTGGAAGGTACACCATGGCAGGCAAACACTGAAGTGCTGGTGGATGCTGGCATATGAGTTGCCCAACCGCAACTGAAACGAATCTGCGATCCGGAAGGGCAGATGCTAGTGCCCGTGCTGCACCATGACAACTTAGGAACCGCAAGTCAAGACCGCTGGAACCACACAAAGTGGGGAACCACGCCAAGTCTGAACATACCGTTGTTCTGCCATTGGAACCCAGATGGAGAAAAGCAACACCGATCTGCTGCCAGCAACTTGAACCGCCTGGACATGTTGCAGAATGAAACAGGGCTATTCGGCCTGCCCTTTGCTGTCCTGATGATGATGGTGGTGGTGATGATGATGATGCTGATGATGATGATGAAGATGAAGATGAAGAAGATGATGATGATGATGATGATGATGATGATGTTGATGATGATGATGGTGATGATGATGATGATGATGATGATGGTGATGGTGATGGTGATGGTGATGATGATGATGATGATGATGATGATGATGATGGTGATGGTGATGGTGATGGTGATGATGATGATGATGATG
>VSDK01027342.1:192889-204715 GCA_009767595.1 Symbiodinium kawagutii
ATGATGATGATGATGATGATGATGATGATGATGATGATGATGATGATGATAATAATGAGACCATGATGAGACCATGATGATGTTGATGATGATGATGATGATGATGACGACGACGAGGACGAGGGTTTGTCGCTACAAATGCTGATACTGATGACCCGTATCACGCAAACAGGCATCATGATGATAGGCCCATAATAACTACACTCTGGTAAACTTACGTGGCAATTGAAAATCCACCAATTCTTATTGGTTTCCCAGGGTTTCTCTATAAGATACGTTGATTTCCGAATGCTATGTTAGTTTACCACCTCCAGTTCCACCAGCGACACTGGTGATGAATCCCATCAAATGCTGATCCAGCTGGATCTCCTCCGGAGTCAGCGGGTAGTCCGTCAGCACACCTGAAGTGGTCCATGTGGTGCTCCAAACTCAGACATTCAAAGCATGACCAGCAACCAGCCTTGAGATACACAGCTAGAAGCGAACAAGAATCTGGTTGGCAGTGCCATTCTCAGCTACACAACAATCATTCTGACTGAGGAATAACTACCAATGTCATATCAAACTTGAAGTGTTTGAGTAGTTCACCCTATACATCCAGTATATCGGCTGCTTCATCATTGATTGCATGGATAGGCCTCAAAAAGCAATCAAAGCGTTGCACGTTACGTGGCTTTGATGAGATCATCAGGTCTGAATCCCATCCCTGATCATGCTTTCAATCTCTCTCGTGGCATTCACTTCTTGCCCAACCAACAAATCCTTTCAAGACGCTGGCGGTTCCAAAAGACCAGAGGACGCAAAAAGGTCTGCCAAGAATGAGTATGCAAGTGTGTATTTGTGTTTGTGGAAGTGTAGGTTACCATATACACACAGGAGCATACAGAAACTGATTCAGATTGGAAGCTAGAGTTGGAAGTGAAGGGGGCAGTGCCAGTCAAGTATACAAGCCAGGGTGTATCTATGTAGACAAGGGCACAAAGAAAAACAAATGTTATGGCATAATACACCGACTTACATACATTTATCTTGCATGGGCGCATGCGTGCGAATGTGCGTGTATGCGTTCATATCTAAACATATGTCCATATACATATACATATGTATATATATATATATACATATATGAATAAAATTATTTATCTATCGATTTACATACACTAGAATTTCTAATGCAAAATGTATGTATACACACATACATATTCATGTATGATGGTTTCTCAAAATAGGGGTAACCCCCAAATCATCCACTTAAAAAACCATTTACAGTAGCAAACCAACCCTTTTTGGGGTCCCCTATTTTGAGAAAACATCTGCGAAAGATGGAAGCGTAACAAATAGCCTGCCGTGGTAGCAGCACCAATAGCCTCCTGCAAACAGAAAATCCTGACTGTCGTGCCTCAAGTGACTCCCGGCTGCGTCAATCTCCAGCCAATCCCATGGTGGCTTGTGGCCATGGTAGACAATTTAAGACTATAACAAACAACATCTGATTTTGCTTATCAAATAACAACCATCGTTAAGTAAAAGATTGATTTAAGAAACAGCTGGGTCCATCGGATCTGATACCTACGACACCATCCCGAGGCCCCGGCCATCTTTGTCGGCGATACGGATGCTGACATTGGGAAGCTTCGCCTCAGCTTGGCACAAACTCCATGGGGGTGAAGCAGGAATCGGTATTAGGCGATCGTTTTGAAACCCACAAGCTGTTGAGTTGTTGATTAGCAATCAACACATTGCTGTCAAACCATAAATCAGCCATTGATTTACCATCAATCAACAAACATTTGTCATTCATTGGCCATCAATCGACACTATTTTGAACACTTTTGTCGATCAACAGGATGGATGAATGTGACTTTGGGCCCCCGGACCAGGTTGCTGCAATCATCCTTCAAGCGCACCTTGCCCAGCCTGAGACTTTTGGTCAACGTGGGTGTTTCATTTCTGAATGATCTGGAGCTATTGTGGTGATTCCAAATTTATCATAAAAAACAAAGCAAACCTAAAACATCACAAGAATGAAATAGAAAGATTATTCCAATTCCAAATATCAAACTGATTGTAGTTCGTGCGTTTCTTTATCGCAACATCACCAACTTTGAGACTCTTGGCTTCCTCTGCTTGAACCCAACACCATCTTGGCAGCAAATCATCCGAATCCACAGGTAGCATGACGAGCCCGACATAGGCATCCCCTAGGTCTATGAAGATGGCTTCGCTGGGAGCGAAGCGTTTCATGCCCGACTGTGAGGATCACAACACCTGTACGTCGCACATGGAATATCTCAAAGAGTCAAATCTCTTCAAAAAGAGTTGCGGGAAGACAAATGCTTAACTTGAGTTCAAGAGAATCTTTAAAGCACAAAAACAAGGCTGCATCATCCGCATTGGTTTTGTCGACGACATCAGTTCGACCACAGCGGCAGCTGTTGATCAGGCCGGTTGATCAAAGTCGCCGCGGTCCGAACCCTGGGTTCACCCTTCAATGACTTCTATCAACGACCATCCAATCATCAACACACATCCTCAAGCATAATTCAACCATAATTCAACCATAATTCACCAAATCAACCATCATTCACCATCATCCAATCAAAACAATCCAATCAACACCATCCTCACCATCCTCACCATCCTCCGCCAGGGCACAACTTCTCCACCTCCCCGGAAGGCCCCGTGATCAGCGAGCTCCCCGTGTCCACCACCGCCGGGCACACGCCGTCCGGCCGGTCGTCGCAGATCTCAGAGGTTGCCGGGTACCGCTTCGCAGCCCCAGACTGTCAGTGTGTTCCCCCCAGCATCGCCCGGTGGCAAGGGCAATGATTAAACTCATTAAGACACATAGGGGTATTCTTCAATAGGGGTATTCTTCAAGCCAGGTGAAGCAATGATTAAACATTCGACTTAACGTATGTGCCGGTGAAATCATTGCGCGGGTGAAATTCTGCTGTTTGGTCGAGCATGCTGCATGATGTTTGAAGCCTTTTCTGGTGTACAAACGGAGGGAGGATGCAAAGAACCATTGAATGGAAAATACCTAGTATGATGATGACGCTGTGTCAGACTCGGAAGACTAGATTCTGGTCAAAAATAATGGCAACTTAGCGTCCAGTGCCCACGTAGTTTCAGGATGTCAAAATTCAAACCACCAGGGCTGCAACTTGACGCGTAGGAACTCCTAAACAAAATTTGAGGACATGAGCGGCAGAATCCAACCGCCTCCACAAAGAGAATCGTGAGACGTGCCAACAATGATGGAACATTACAGGGGTAGAAAACGGAGTGAAAAAAAACGCAAGGCATCGATAGCCGTAATGGACATTGTTCTGCTCTTATCAACCAACAGGTGCCCATCACTCACAATGAAGTAACCAATACAACATCGACTCAAGGATGATCGCCTGTCTATATAGAAGTACATGTCACTCCACAAAAAACGCTGATGCATGTGCAGAGGTGAATATCCTTATCAACTGATTACAAGCGCTGTCAGATGCTTTGTCCAGCATGTTTGGTAAGGGTGGTCAGTCAACATGCACTTCGTCAACCAAGAACCCACTGTGATCAAGCCGTTCCATCCCAGCTTTGGGAGTGGTTCTACTTTGCTGATTGTCACCAAAACTGCTTGCTGATAGCTCGTGAGAGATCCATAGCAATAAAGTGGCGTCCAATTTGCAAAAAAAATGGGAGAAACCATAGCAATAAAGTGGGTTTCTGAATGGTTGATTTACATCTATAGATCTTCTCCTGTCCTAAGAATTGAACCAGGAGTTCCATCACGAGGTCCACACCGCGACCAGGAAACCCAGCAGCCCAACCATCAACCAGAACAAACGAAGGTCAGCGACCAAGAGACATGCAGTGGCTTGCCATCCACCAGAATATCCTTCATCGCCAATGACCACTCCTGAAGCCATCAGCCAGAGCTCTGTCTCCAGGGCAACGGGTTCCCCGTGGGTCAGACCCCTTCACCTCCAGCACCCTTAGGCTTCTGTCAAGGCCACCTCTACTTCAGACATGCGTGGCCCGAGGCCAGAAGATAACTTTTGAGACTCGCGTCATGTACTTGCACATGTATTTATATTTACTAAAATATGCGTGCGTGTATTTATCTAATCATTATTATTGCTATTATTATTGGTATTATTATTATTATTATCATTGTTATTGCTATTATTACTATTATTATTATTGTTTTTATTACTATTATTATTGTTACTATTATTATTATCATTGTTATTGTTGTTATTATTATTATCATTATTATTAGTATCATTATTATCATCATTATTATTAGTATTATTATTATCATCATTATCATTATTATTATCTAATATTACTATGTCTATATAGTTATATATATATATTTGCATATAGACACGTATGTCTGTATGCGTATAAGTCGAACATCTCCACTTTCTTCTGCACAACATCCTCTTAGCTCATGCTCATAATGTGTCAATTTTTCTGAGAATTGCATGCTGTTGAGTCAACACTAGTTTGTTTCAGTTGTCATTGGTCAATCTCCACTACTTTGATTAGTGGTGCCCCTCAATTTTGTGGTTTGAGTGGATCAAAAATTGGCTGTCCAACCATCAATGACCCTCCTATCAAACCCCTCTACACCCCTTGTGTTCTTCGCTGCTTACAACTTCCAATTTGTGCGAGTGTTCATTGTTATCGGACCACTCCCTGAAATTTACCATTTGCAGAACTGTCTTTGCTGGTCACTACCATTTTTGCTCCCCTCTTCAGAAAGCGGTATCAAACATCTTGGACCACTACCAAGCATAAATAACCACCCTCAATAAACATGGCTTTCCACCTCTATCAACCTGTTACCATTGATAACTACCCCTATTTACCACTATCAATCACTATTTACCACTAATAACCACGAACCACTATCAACCATTAACCACTACCAGTCCTAACAACCACTATTTACGTTCCCACTATCTCTATGAACCATGCTTAATACCCGCCGTTTTTGCCCATGCTCAACGCGCCGTTACGGTCACAACGTGCCAGTCAGCATTGGAACCCCACCATCCTCGGGGTTGCGTCGCGCCTGGTCGTTCTGGATCTTGTGCCAGGTCAATGGGCTCTTCCTCGGGATCAGAGATCGACGGAGATACGGTGGTTGGGATCAGAAGTTCAGCTGAAGCTATGAGGACATTTGGTGGTTTCTCAAAATAGGGGTACCCCAAAAATAGCTTGTTTATTACTATAAATGATTGTTAATGGATGATTTGGGGGTGCCCCTATTTTGAGAAACCACCATTTATGAGTGGTGCTTACTATTGGGATCACTTGGGTCTATTCAGTTTCCTGGAGTCTGGTTGCAGGCACAACAACTGGAAGTGCCACTGGTAATACCACCATGCAGCTGGGTCGAAGGTATCAATTCTGACTTTCTTTCCCAAGCTGGTATCAAGTCTCGGAGCGATGTGCGCTCGCTCGATGCCACCGAAGGAAATGCTCCCACTGCGGTGTGTGTCCTGGTGGTTGACAGCTGATGCTTCACAGTGGATGGCCAGTAAGTGGATATAGGAAGCCAATAATGAACGCTCAAAAAAAAAAGGATATGGCTATAGTGGATATAGTAAGTGGATATAGTATAGGAAGCGCTGATATATAAATGATCGCTCTTGAACTATCAGCGCGTACAGAGATGAGACGCTGACCAATGATGTCATACCCAGCTATCTTTGCGCACGATGCCATGTTGTTGCAAAGATCCTAGCTGGGTTCCAAAGCCATGCTGCTGCCCACAAATCACGTGCAGGCTTCCTGATGATCATCAATGCGGTGGTTCACTATGTACTCTATTGAAGGTGTCCGTGCAAAAGGCGTGGCTACCCCCAGATCCTCCAGTACAGTGACTTACATTGACTTCCATGGATGTGTTCTTCCACGAATCCACCACCATCAGCTCGGCGACCACAACCACAACCATAAGTCATCAATACACCAACTGAGTCGAGGGCACACGAATGACGGCTCGCCACTATGTTTAAACTATGAACGATCCGACCTAAGTTTCAAAACGAATGACGGGTCAAGATCCAACATTCTCCATTTTGTTAGAATAGTTCCTCGTTTCCATTTTAAACTCGATTTGGAAGATCTACGGCCTCCACAACTGCTAGAGTTGGGGGGTCTGCATTGTCCTCCTGATCACAATCAACATCATCAACATCATCATCATCATCATCACCATCATCATCATCATCATCATCATCATCACCATCATCATCATCATCATCATCATCATCATCATCATATTGTCGCTGTCATCATTGCCGTTGAATGCCCGTTGAACACTCCTCGCTCAATTGCTACCGCCGCTACTCTCAACATTTGCAAGCTCTCAAAATCCGAATTCGAGCAACTAATCCCCCTTCAATGGCACCTAGTGCAGTGCCTCCTAGAGTTTCCAACCGCGACCATTTGCTTACTGAGATCTGGAGGAGGATAATCCTCCACACAGGGTGGATTCACTGAAATATAGTCAGAGCTCAAATTCAACAACAGTCAAGATAGCCCTAGGACCATAAATCGGAATTCATGTATACTTATATCTGTACATATCTATAGATATAAATATATATATATGTATTTATATATATGTATTTATATATATATGTATATATGTATATGTATGTATATATATATATACATGTGTATATACATATATATATATATATATATATGTATATATGTATATGTATAAATATATATGCAAATATATATGTATATATGTATATGTATGTATATATATATATGCAAATATATATATGTGTATATATATATATACATGTATATATATATATATAGAAACATGTCAGGTCTGAAGCCGCAGGTATCTTTTCACACCGTGCTCTAAAGGTCACACTCCTGTCTCCTGGTGACGCACACAGAGAGAGTTATCAGACAGCCATCGTTACAACGTAACAATGGGTTTTCAACTTTGGAGTGTGTACAAGGACATAACTCACAAAGTTAGCTTGTTAAGGTCAAAGGACACTTAACACTTGAACCCAACCGCACTGGACCACACACACAAGTAGGGGGTCAGTGGTTAAGTCGAGGTAACAAGTGGGACACCACACAAAGACCCTCGACCCATCATCTCGCAGAGAGAATCAGGGTTGGGAGGGTGGGGAAAACAGAAATGGAGCAGTCTTGAGCCAAAATGGCAACAAGGACTGCTCCTTAAACTGAACATGTTTCAAACCACAGTGAGGCCCTACCCAACCAACCTACTACACTGTAGAGTAAGAAACATGTCAGGTCTGAAGCCGCAGGTATCTTTTCACACCGTGCTCTAAAGGTCACACTCCTGTCTCCTGGTGACGCACACAGAGAGAGTTATCAGACAGCCATCGTTACAACGTAACAATGGGTTTTCAACTTTGGAGTGTGTACAAGGACATAACTCACAAAGTTAGCTTGTTAAGGTCAAAGGACACTTAACACTTGAACCCACTGTCACAGAAAACCCAAATCACCCACTGTCTGATAACTCCAGGTGGGCCGGGAAGACACTAGGGAAGGTGCCTGGCAGGAGCTCAGCTGGAAAAGGATACTCGCGAAGTTCCCAGGGCTGCTTGGCAGTCCATGGGTCCAAAAGTCCATCTCGAGAGAGACCGTCGCTTGGATTAGAGGCAGAGTCGATCCATTCGAACCAGAGTCTGCATCGTAACCCGCGCAAAAGCAGACGGGCAAACTGAGAAATGAGGTGAACGTCCTCTTGGCGACTTGATGCACGGATAAGACTGCTGGTGGCTGCCTCATTGTCACAAAACCAAAGGAGGTCGTAGCCTCGCAGCAGCTCTCCGTGAAGCCAGGGCACAAGGAGGCCACAAAATGATTCACCCGGATAGATCTGTTGCTTTCGATCCACCCAAGAGTCGAGGACTGCTTGGGGAACCAAGCAGGTGCCACCCAGTGGACACCTGTCGGGGAAGAAGCAGATCCATCCAAGGCGCAATGCTCCGTCTTCAAAGGAGGCATCAGAGTAGATGCGAACCAGAGGAGGTTGCGGGCCACAGACCACAATATCTCGTGGTTCAGCAAGGTGAACAACATGGCGAAGAACCTCTAGAGCTTGGCGCTGCGCCTTGCCTGCAGTGTCACGCTCGAGGATACCTGTCTCGAGGGCTGTATCCAAGTGGCGCAGAACTTTGGCCCTCGTAGCTGTTTTGGGTTGGAACCGAATGGTGCCATCCACAGAAAAGTCTCCAACATGAATAGATGTACCCAAGTAGTGACGATTGTAGGCCGGGACGAAGGCTTTGGCTGGTTGAGGCGGAGCACCCAGTGCTTGGAAACTCAAACGCAGGCCAAGCTGTGAGACATCGAAATTCCTGATGAACTCAACAGCCAGCTGGTCGTCAAAGTAGGACGCTGCGAAAGCTAAGCAGCATCGTGGAGCAATGGCCACCCCCAGCTGAGGAAACCTGTTGAAGTTGACAACGGCACTCTCTAAGCCATACGCCAGGCCATACAAAGGGCAAAACCTCCAGCCCTCAGATGGCACGTAGATTGCCACCAGACTGTAAGGCAGCTGCGCATCTGCGACTGGAAGGCCACGATACGCATCAGGCAGGTCATCAGTGCCTACACGCATGCCGAGCCAAGGATGTAGATCCGGATGGGGCGCAGGTAGTTGAAGTTCATCACATACCATGCGTCCAAAGGTAGCAATACAGTCGATGTTGACTGTGGTAATGGTCTCAAACATGGTGGTACGTGCATTGTGGCCTGTGCGACGGGCATTGTCGATGCAGCGGAGTTTGCCATCAGCCTGTTGGATAAGAAACCGTTCCAACGGACGCCATGCTCCAACTCCATACAAGTCATCCACTTGAGCTTTGGTCAAAAAGGCTCCACAGAAACCTCGTGACTGTTCATCTTGGGTGATCTTCAGGATCTCATCAGCAAACCGCGGAGGGGGGCTGTGGAGGATAGCTGACACAGCTTCCTCAGCAGCCGGTCCCAGCCACGACTCAAAGGAACTAGGCTCTCCAGGGTTGATGGGGCGGAACACGCCACTCACCGGGAATTCGCCCACAATGTTGTACCCCTGCAAGAGCTCCATCGGCTGTTGTAAGTCTGGCCATCGCAAGAGCAGCGACAGGGCCGCGGCAAAGGCAGGCTGCTTGGCGGTAGCTACTTGCTTGGCGGCAAAACTTCGTTTGCTATGCAAGGCCTCCTCCAACTTTTTCAGGGCCGTGGACACTGTAGCCAAGATGTGTCTCAACTCACGGGCCAGGGGGACAAGAAATTGACGCCACACTACCAAGGCTTGTGTGGTAAAAAGCACATCTGGCTCTGGCCATTCCCGTGGCTGAAAAGGAGTAGGCAAATCAGCTGAAAGATACATATGCTGCTCAGGTCCCAGACCTGGAGGCAGCAAATGATCAAGCCCTCTCGAGGAAGAGGAGGGGTAACGTTGCCCAGTGAGACCTGCATAGATAGTAGCTCGATCTCGAGCAGTGACAGGCACAGGGCCCAAGACATCCCAGGGCTCACCTCGCATGCGCTGCCAAGCCACGTAGAATTGCAGCTTGCGCAACTTGCAATGGCTAAGTCGCAAGGAGGCGTGGTCCCAGACCTCTGCAGGGACCTCGCAGGCGTGGAACACTTCTCGGAGGCCCTGCACCAACCCGTGGTAGTCCAGGAGGTCGGGAAAGTTGTCTATGAGACCAGAGGCCCACACGGTAGATTCGACGCGTTGCCTCAAAGCAACTTCTTCCCAGTCGAACACAGGTGGGGGTATCTTGGACGCCCACACCAAGGGAAGGAAAGCCATCAACGCAATGATAGATGGAATGTGAAACCCGTTGCCGATGAGGCTGTTTTGGGATTGAGTTCGTTGAGGTCCAGGACCTTGAACAGCTGCCACAGCTGCAAACGGAACTCCCATCAGTTGGCATCGCTCACGAGGGGAAGGTTGCCTCCAAGATTGTTGCCTCCAAACCAAGGAACCTTCTTCATAGGCACTCGGAGGAAAACGGCGATGATCTTGGTAGAACCTGTCCACCGCTTCAGGATGCTTGAGAAACACGATCATCAGGATGGTGGAATTCACGGGTGAAGGGATGAAAGCCAAGTTCACTCTTACCCTTCAGCACCTCCTTGGGGTCGAACACAGGCGAGAACCCAGATTCCCACGCAACCTTAGGAGGCACGGGCTTTGCACCAGCATACTTGAGTTCAGGGATGGCCTTGGAGTGATCCCAAAGCCAATCAGTGGGTGGAGACATGAGGGGCGACACACCACCTTGAGGTCCCACCAACCAATAGTAACGGCGTCTGCGGACCCACCCACAGGACGCGGCATTGATGAGGATGGGGTCAGCACCTAACCATTGGGTGTACGAGGTGAGAACCTCCTCCTGCATGCTAGCCACATTCTCAAGAAAAGTGACCAGAGAGATGCCAGCTGCTTCGGGAAGGGCTTGAAACTCATCACGAAGGCGACGGAGTTCTTGTGGCTGCAGGGATCTCGGATCACGCAACCCTTACTCATCCGCATAGGCCTGAGCTTGACCCAGAGAGATGAAGGCGCGTTCCTGACCATCTGGATCGGTGACCTTGAAGTTGCCAGCCCAAGCCCAAGCGTAGGCCAAGATACGCAAGGACCAGTAATATTGCACCGCTGAGCTGATGTCGACAGGAGAGTCCTTGTCAAACTGCAGCTGCAGGCCACCTGGCAATTCGACACTGGCCTGTGACTTGGGGCCCGACTGGTTCAGGATGCTCTTCACTCGCCTGGCTTCGATGACCGTCATAGTCTTCTTGCGGAACTCCCTGTAGATCCTGGACCTCAAGGTGTCACAGGGCTCAAGAGTCGCCTCAAGCGCGACGCCGTACCTGGACAGGAAGTCACGGTTCACTGTGTTTAAGGTGGCATCTGGAAGGACCTCGTCAAGGGAGTCATTGGAGACCTTGGAGGGCGCAAGACTGGCCTGACGCACGGCCTGCAAGCCACTCTCATAGGCCGCCTTGAACCGCGCAAGGATGACGGGCTTGTCCTTCAACGTGGCAACAGCTTGAACCAAAGCGGAGAGCTGAGTCTCCCAGCCATCCTGAGGCACCAGATACACGAAGTCCTCCAGGGTTTCAATCTTGTGCTGCTTGATGAAGGGCGCAATCCATTCCTCAAGCAAGTTCGCAGCGGCGAAGCAGGTACTCAGACCTCGATCCGCCTGGAACACATCGATGCGAGCTGCATGCGCCATGATGCAGGCAACGGGTGACAAATTGAGCCTAAGGCTGCTCGGCGTTGGTATAAAAACGCAACGACACAAAGCAAGACTCAGGCCAACCTCATACCTGAAAGGACATGACAACACTCAGTGGCAGGGGGGTCCTAGGTGAGGGAAAAACCAACACAGACTAAGTGACACCCCCTAACACTATTACACAGTCACACCCCGGGAGTAGTAGACCCTAAGCAAGACCACGGGACGCTTTTTACCGAAGAGTATGGTACGCAGACCACTCTGGGCTAGTGCATCCAACCGCAGTGGTCTGCCAGGGTGGCAATGCCTTCGCCCTCCTTTGAGGAGCTTGGGCAAACGGGCGGTCACGACACCATGGCAGGCTCGTACCCATCTCGTCGTCCTGCCGCACCAAGTGGACTCGTTGCCCTTGCTGAAACCATCGCAAGGCCTCCACGGCAGCATCAGGAGGGATGATGCCCACCAAGTCGTCACCTTCAGCGGAGACATCGGATGCCGAGGTGGAGGAATCTGAACTCTCACCATCAGCATCACGAGGGGCTGCAGCCGGCTCAGCTGCAGAGGC
>VSDK01027342.1:218942-231962 GCA_009767595.1 Symbiodinium kawagutii
GATGACGATGACGATGATGATGATGATGATGATGATGATGATGATGATGATGATGATGATGATGATGATGATGATGATGATGAGATATTGCTCAGAACGATTGATCAATAACCAAGAACAGAAATCTGATCAACACGAAAACTAGAGGGACATTTTCTCTGATTCTCATTGGGATTGATACTGGTTGACAATGATAGTACAATATCGAAACAAAGGGTCCACCTGGCTGATAGAGTCAAGAATGTTGACAATGCAACTGACTTTCTGTGCCCTGACATTGTGGGATTACTCGCGATTGTGCATCCGGTCCACAAGTAATGAATTTTACCGACCATCAATTTTGGCCCCTACACATTTCGTGGACAAAGTCAAGTTCTGTTATCCTTGTTTGTTTGATGGTCGGTCGATCCTGGTATTGAATCTGCCGGAATTCGCAAGTCCGCCTGGCTTCCCTATTGGCTGCCATCAGTAGCGAGCCCTCGTAGTAGCGAAATTTCCATCAAGTTTGGGAGATGCCGGTTGAGGAATAGAGAAATCTGATGCTGGACCATCAATGCGTCGCCATGGGCACTGCTATGCAAACAGCTTCTCCACAAGTTACTGCCCCGAAAGTTTGTGGAGCTCGTGAAAGATGGTGAGAGCCTTTGCCAAATGCTTTTCAATGCACTGCAGTACAAGGTTTGTAGAGGCAGCGCCGACCCATGGTGATAATCTACGACCAGTCATGGAGAACAGGTGAGTTTTGAGTGCTCTGAAGATTTGGTCCCCTGAAAATTGATGGGGTGGTGCCGATTGCTCTTACTCACCATGTGACCATTCGGAGGTTACCAATTCTGCTCATGTTTCGGTGGTGAAGAGCCACGTCGTGGATTCGTGGATTCTGATCGTCCCAACAGGCAGCCATTGGTTCAGAGTCTGGTGGTCTCCGTAACGTCCCCAGGCACCTGTGGAGGTTTCCCACTACAGGTCCTTTACCCCGGCCACAGCCACCTCAGGCACCCCTGCGGTACAGTTGGGAGTCTCCCGCCACGTGGGAACCTCCCAAGATCACGAAGGGAGCGATTGATAGAGAGCGAGAGAGAAAAGAAAGGAAGAATAGAGAGAGGATTCTGAGAGGATAGAGAAAAGAGAGACTAGAGAATAGGAATATATAGAGAGAGAATAGAGAGTAAAATAGAGAGAGAGAGAGAAAAAGAGACGTAGAGAAAGAGAGAGAGAGAGTCACTGGAAATCATGTACAAGCAAATGTAAAGAGAGAGAGAGAGAGAGAGCCAGAGAGTGAAGGGATGTGAGTTTGGATGGATGGACATAGAGACATGTCTATTCTTAGGTGCATGTAGAATATACACACTTGATAGATACCATATCAGGTTGGCCATGGAGGATGCTGATACAAAGCCAGATCTGGACAGATTTTGTGCTTGTCATTCAAAACCTTGAGTCATTGCGAAATAGGTGTCTAAATGTGAATATGATTCTACCTAATGGGATCCCACACTCCTACAATGATTCTACCTAAGCAGGGATGTCCTTTGACTCGTCGATTCAAAATGCAAGTGAGCATCATTCATGGTTCCCCAAAAATGGGATAGGATAATGGGACTTGACCCTCGCCCACATCTACAATCTACATAAGTGCTTTGAGAGAGAGAGAGAGAGTGATGGACAGACTGCCAGCCTGCCAAAGTGGCTAGCTTGCTGGATGACAGATAGACAAATAGATAGATAGATAGATAGATAGATAGATAGATAGATGGATAGATAGAAAGAAAGAAAGAATAGATAGATAGACAGACAGATAGACAGACAGACAGATAGATAGATACTGTAGATAGATCGATCGGAAAAGGATTGCTTGAACGATTTTGGGGCAGCTTTGGAGTTTTATAACGAGGGGAAATAAGAGTTTGCCTGCACAAGGAATCCGATGGTTTGAAAGCAAAGGAGACTTGGGAGTACTGAAATAGAACATCAGGGACTGAGGAACAGGTTGGACTTTGATAAGAATCGAGATATTTGGCACTGTGGAGAGGAGAAAGAGGCAGAAAGAGATTGGGAGTGTATTGAGTCAAAAAAGGAAGCACCCGTACTCACAATCACAACGCTGTTCAGGAGCAACCTGCAAATGGAAGGGAGAGATGATGAGAGATTCAACTCCAAATTATCTCTCCCTTCTGATTCCAACTTCTTTGTCCACTTCTTTGTCCCGCAACTGCAAGTAGTGGGACACTTCGCGGGACAAAGAAGTTGGAATCAGTTGGAATTTCGCTAAGAGACCAAGTTCTTAGGCCAAACATTGCACTGGCGCAGAGTGGCGCAGTGCCTCACCAGCGCCAAGCCCCCGGCCTCGCAAGCGTCCCGCCAGCTGCCGACCAAGGTGCCGTTGAGGTTCCGACTTCGCACCTGCACCTGCCAGGCCTCACGGCGCTGGACACGGACACCAGCAGGTGCTGATGTTGACACACGCCAGTGGTATGCCATGAAGGAAATGAAAAAACTGTGGTGTTATATATAAGATATATAAGATTTATATCAAAAGATAGTACTTCATTCCTGACTATCAAAAAAGAAAACATTGTGGTGTTACAGCATTTATATATACAAAGTAAAGTTGATACTGAACATTGTACTTCATACCAATTCATAGTTTCGGGTGATCTTTGAAAATCGAGAAAGAACACGGACACTCTGCAACATCTTGCTGCTCCTTTGCTGGCACTAGCACTGAAAGGTGTCCATGGCAAGAGTAAAAGAAAATGTCGGAAAAACGAGAAAATAAACGCTCCACCGATCGGAAAGGTGAAAAACTTCTGCACATTCCCAGTACTCACTGGTTCGGAACGAATTTCAGCTCAATGATATCAAGAGTTGTTTATAATGGTCATGATTAATGACAGCAATTCATCCTGATTTCCTCATGATCAGTAAGCAATTCGTCATCTTTCACCGCAATGATATGGTCATGGTAAAGCTCTTCGTAAGCCGCCCCGCCTGGAAGGTGCAGTCGTTGCTGGAGCCCGGCGACCATGCAATGGTGAAGCTTTCCTCCCCAGGTTCCACAATCACAATGCTCCTCGTCGGCATGGGTCAGATGAGTTGCTGTATTTGTTTTGTATACTAGTAAGTATTGGTTAACAAGTTACATGATAGCTGATTTCTAACATTACTTATTTGACTTCTTTCTTTAGTATACCAGTTACTTTAGATTAGTGTACAGTATTAGGATTAGATATAGTAAGTATTGGGTTTTTCCCGGTTCATTATATCAAACAATTACTGACAGAAGGCTAGCCATTATGTAGACTATACTTTTTGTCATGCTTGATTAGCATCCAAGGTTCTGCAATAACCTTGGTGATTGCAACCCAGTTACAAAAGGGTAAAACATGTAACTCTCAAGTGCTAAGCACTTACCCAAGGATACCATCATCCACCGCAGCATCGCGGAGCATTGCAATGAAATCACTGCTCTTGGTGGGACCTCACCGCACCATCACTAAGAATCAACCGTTGCGTGTTGGTGGTGCAAATGAGCAACTCAGTGGTGTCCAAAACCCTTTCGAAGAAACCTTCCCAATAGTTAGTTACTATTCACAACTTTACTGTTCACTATTCAGTTTTACAACTTTTAGTACTGTCTACAAGACTTGTAAAGTTTTCGTTATACTGCTTTACTCTTTACAACTTTACAGAATCGTTCACAGCGACAATCCCTATGCTGACTGGTCATCGACCCCAGCATAGTCTGTAGGGATTTCTTACACTGCAACACGGCTGATCTACAATCATGTCAATCTGACATTATCAACAAAAGAAGCAGTAGACATATGGGTGTTTCTCAAAATAGGGGTACCCCCAAATCATCCCATATTAACCATCTATAGTGATTTACCAACCACTGTTTGGGGTTCCCTATTTTAAGAAACCACCATATCGCAATCGCATGCCATGCCTCAGGAAAGTGATCCTTCTTTCCCTCTGTTGTGCGGCCTTGGGAGTCCTGTTCAGCGCATGGAACAGCGGGCTTTCCTAAACTCCCAATCAGGGAGTCGGAATGTCTGGCAGCTCGCCGTGCCGCACTCCATGCTGGTGAGCCTCAAACTGGGCCCTCCAAGCCACCTTCTAACGCTGTTCCTGCTTCTTAGATATTTGGACCAATCATTCACAAGCACCATCATCAACCACCACACCAGCCATGGATACTGGGATTTTGTAGGAAATCTCAGGAACACCTTGGAGGATGTTTCTGGTGGTGCTTGCTGTCGGCCCATGTGATGGAGCCCTTTCCCCCCCCCCCGAACTGGCTCGGCAGTCCCTGGCGGATCAGCGGGTACGGCAGCACCAAGAAGGAGGAGCGAGCTGAAGCAAACAAACCTGCAATCATCTCCGGTTGAGGTTCCCATGTGTCTCTTTATTGAAGATTTTTCTATAGCTTTTTTCTACATATTTTAGATGTGAAAAAACAGAAGGGTCTCTTTTTGACTGAGGTTAAAGCCATGATTGTCTCTACAAAGCCACACAAAATGAACAACATCCAGGGAGAGGATTGAATCGTGTGCACATCATTCTTGGACAAAGCAAAGTTGCAGGCTGTCCCACTTGTTGTCTTTGCAACTTCCAAATGTTTTTTGGCAAGGTCCAGGGTACAGAGTACCAAAGCTATCAAACCTGACGTTGATATCTTAACATCTCAGTGTCTCTAAACATCTCTGAATCAAACTTGGGTGGAGAGACATCCCAACTTCTTCGCCTCCAGCTCCAGATCGTCAATCTTTGCATGGACACCTGATAAAGCAGGGGGCGTCGGAGCATGATCAGCACGAACACATGAAAGCTCAGCGCGGAAAAACTGAAGCAATGAATTTTTCGAATCTGCTGGAAGTCTGGAAGTCAAGCTTCATTTGAAAAGTTTTCTCAACAAGGTAGTTTGAAGATTGAAGCCTCTAGGAATATCTGAGAAGAATGAAGTTTCGATGTTTCAAGTCACCTCTCTTCACTTCACTGTGCCTCTGCCTCACTGCGCCGTAGCGCCAGGAAGTCATTGCTGTCTGACGACCTGATCCATGGCATGTCATCATGGGAAGGAACGGGACAGCCTGCAACTACCAGGGTAGAAGAACTGGTGATGAGCGTGGTTTTCTTGTCTACAGGGAGACTATTCTCAACTCATGAGCAAAAACAGAACTTGCTTAGTCAGTTCGCTGTGGTGTGATGTTTGGGTCCCTTTTCCTAGCTCTGGAGGATGGAAAGGCATTTGTCCAATGATGGATGATGGGTAGTGATTGCCGTGGGATTGCGCAATTGGGGTCAACAGTGCTTCATTCTTCGCAAGAATCTTTGAGTATGGTTGCATGATCGTGAGTTGTCTATTGATACTACTGATCATGAAACGTCTCCGGATCTTCTGACTTTCAATCTAATACTATTCGCAGTACCATTCGAAGCAACGAAGAAAGACACGCCACAAAAACACGAATTATCCGGGCGATCATGGTTCTGGCCATGGGTTGAAGAACCTCTGCGTATTGGTTCTTATCCACTTCTTTGACACGGGAAACTTCATGAAGGATGCACCCACTTTGGGAACCCTCGTATGATTTCCATTTGGGTCCCCCCAAAAGGCACCTGCATAACGTTGAAAATTTTCTGGCGTCAGGCCCGAAACGTGCCAAACGCTGAAAAAGAAGACTTGAGCAAAAAGAAAGCCAGGCACGTAGCGTCGTTACCATGGGAACATGCCGTTATGGTCCAACTAGGTCAGACAAATGCCATTGAACGGAATTCCAAAAGTATCATCAGCACATCCATTTAGATCCCAGAGGTAGCGTAGGTTGCGAGAACAGTGTGGAAGTAAGAAAAAACGAGCAGAAACATGTATCGTTGATTTGTTGGCAAGTGGTTCCTGCAGTTTTTGACTGACATCAATGCACACACACACACAATATTTTGCGTACTGGATACCTGCCATTCAAATCATTGCAATCTATGGTTGGAATCTGGCATGCCAAAACTCGACTAGAAACGTCCAAAAAATCTGCATATCTATGTGTTGCAAATTTGATCTATTGGAGGACAATATAATGTGACTACGCGGAAAAATATCGAATTTCAGTGCCATCCCACCCAGCTGCATGCCTGTGCTGTCCAATTCAAAACTGGTTGTTGCAATTTGTTCCGCTTTGCAAAACTGTGAATCTGCTGAGTGGTCACTTCCAGCGATACATGCGTGGCTCAGTACCCATTAACTGTGAGCATAGATAGTGCTGGTGCACTGGTCCCGTCCACAAGACCGCCTTGCACTGTCTACAAAATGGAGAGAAAACTATTTTCCGGATCCGGAAGTTCCTTGGCCAATAGATTACCAACAGGAACTGCAGCCCCATGTCCGCTCACTTTTCAAACATGTCAGGTCCCCCAGGATGAAAAGCCAACCAGTCCACTCATAAGCATCGCCGACCAAAACCAAACAAAAAAAACATTTTTAACCTGCCAATCATGCACGTTCGAAATTGTTTGTCCTGAATTGCGTCGCATTGGAGAAACAACGACTGGCGGACTGTTCCAACTGCCCAGCGGACCGCAACACACACGAGCCATGACCTTCTCACAACGGAGCCGACTTTTGTCAGATGTGACGAAATTGTTGACCAGTGTTTGACTGCAAAATTTTGGACCAAGTGAAGGAACCGCATCCGGTTCCAACAAGGTATGGAATCTTTAGGAAAATTTTGCAAAATGAGAAAACAACGAGGGAATCAAACATGAAAGTTTAAAGAACGCATTAAAATGAAATCAAAAGTACCAAGATCTGGATGATTTGGGTGCTGATGATGGGGGGCAATAGTCTTATCAACGGAGAAAAACCCATGGTAGACCTGGTGCCACTTAAACGCCACTGCTAAGGCAGCAAATGCTTTGTTCGCGTTGCATGTTGCATGTAAGTTGGCAAACAATTTTCAATTGTCTTTCTGTGGGTTCTACAAGGGAGAGGCAACAAACCGTCCCCTCTTCAGAAATCCCTTCAAAATACAACAAAGTTACCGTCATAAAAAAAATAAACACCGCACAAAAACGACAACACAACACAACAAAAACACCAGCACAACCACAGGAACAACAACAAAAACATGATGTTTTGTTTCAAACACACAGATTGCATTTCAAACCCCAGTCGTGAATGCAAATGCAATGGCAAAACAAAATTCATTTTGGAACGTCGCCACAAGCAAAATACAAGCAAGAGCCAAACACAAACCCTGAACCACAACATGAACAACAAACCAACCACAAAAGAACAACAACAACAACAACAACAACAACAACAACAACAACAACAACAACAACAACAACAACAACAACAACAACAACAACAACAACTTCCAAATGCAGTACCATACATCGCTGACAAAGTCTGCAAACAAGACATCAAAAACTGTGATCTCGGCCGGTAATCAGGTTTTGGCGTCCAAACCCAGGTTGCTCTCACTTGTTGCACCAACAATTAGTTGCAGATGCAAATGTTTCCATAGGGTTTGTCACTTCTATGGTTGTCATTTCGCCCCTGTTCCAGCTGTCATTCGTCGCGCAAAATTTGTTCCGCGGGAAAGCGAAAGCCGCTTAGGCCACCGCAACACGGCAACACTGATTCCCAACATGTTTGTTTAAGCACGTCCGAGTGCGGCACGTGGTGGCATTGCAAAACAAGAATCAAAAAGCAGCGCGCCAATGCGGCGGCAACAACCACGACAACAACGACAACGATAACAACCACAGCAACAACAACAACAACAACAACAACAACAACAACAACAACAATAACAGCAACAACAACAACAGCAACAACAACGACGAAGCGACAACAACACCAATAGCAAAAATAAACAATCGGAACAATGGATGACCGCTCAACTGGACAACAATGTCATCATCATCATCACCATCAGCATAATCATGATAATCATCATCATCATCATCACCTCCATTTTGATCATCACCATCACGGTCATTATCAACCTTCATGGTCATCATCACCTATTTCACATTCATCATCACCATCAACAAAATCACAACCATCAGCAATTTCATCCTGATCATCCCCATATCATCATCATCACCATCAACATCATCGTCATCAACATCATCATCATCATCATCATCATCATCATCATCATCATCATCATCATCATCATCATCATCCTCATCATCATCATCATCACAAACATCATCACCATCTTCATCAGCAATCATTTTTTCAAACATCATCCATCAGCAACCCATATCATCAATCATCATCATCAACAGCATCATCATCATCATCATCATCATCATCATCATCATCATCATCATCATCATTCGTCATAACCATCTTTTTCATCGCCATGTTTGTCATCGCTCTCATCCATTTTCCCTGGAACATGATCCCCAATCAGGTCACCAGATTTCTGCTCTGCGACAGATTTCAACCACGCAACGGAAGAAAAGCAGCGTTTTGAACCTTAATCTGGAAGCCATGCAAAGGAAGATTTCAACTGGGGAATTGTACAAAAAGAAAGCTGCAGTCCGAAAATAGCCTGGACTTGTTATGAGCGCCAGAACGGACACCGCAGCAAATGAAAAAAAGAAAAGAAGAAGCAGAATTCCAGACCTTCTTGTCCGTAAAAGCCAAGGGAAGATCCACCCACGTTCACCTACGGCATTGCTCCACCAAAAGCAACCGCCTGGATGGAAAATCGGGAAAACACAATCCAAGGCGTTTCAATGGAATCTCCTACACACAGCTGCACAAAATGTAAAGAAGTTCCAAAAGAAGATGCTAATGCCTTGTTCATCGTCTTTTGAGCAGAGCGAGCTGCGGAGTTTCACATGTTTCATTACCACAAGCCAACAAAATTTAACCAGCAATGCACACAACGCAACCCAATCAAAAACCGCTGCCAAGCAACTTTCAAAATATAGGGTCAGCCAAGGCTCAAGCGGTTTCTAGGGACAGATGGAAGGGCCCCTAGAGTAACATGTTTTCTTGGCGGGAGTTGAGTTGAATCTTCGTAATTCTATAAGAGTTTCTAAGAGTCTTCTTGTTAACTTTCAATCTTTTTGTTCTCTTTTTCATCAGCTCACATTTTTCTTGGCGCGGTTTTGGATTGAAAATTCTTCTTGGTTCAAAGCAGACATTTTCCAAGAAAAGGTTTCATCGTCATCCTTCGCTATCATGGCTCACCTTCTCCCTTGTTCCGCCTTTCTTCATTGTTTTTTTCTTTCTTCTTCTGTTTTCTCTTCTCATGTTCTGCTTTTTTCTTCGGTGCACCTCAAAGAAAACCGTGCATGAACACGGAACCTTTATGGTCCCTAGTCGGCGTGTGTTTGACACATTGCCTAGGTGATCGTGCGGACGGAGCTGGATCTGGTCAGTGCAAGTAGAAGGCAGCTGCAGTAAGAGCAGGCTATTGTAAGACCTAAGTTTCCAAATGAGGATAAAATA
Source organism: Symbiodinium kawagutii (assembly GCA_009767595.1). Lineage (NCBI taxonomy): Eukaryota > Dinophyceae > Suessiales > Symbiodiniaceae > Symbiodinium > Symbiodinium kawagutii. The sequence goes on from VSDK01027342.1 coordinate 228,421, forward strand.
ATGTGAGGATGTAAGATCCAACTCTTCATTCTTTGACAAAACTCAAGATGAGGATCTGATGGTACGAATTTTGATTTATCATAACAACAAAATGACTAACGCCGCCAACACCAAAAATCAGCAACACACCACGAAGACCGCCATTACAAAATTGCCAGCCCACCAAGAACACCGCCACAAAATCACCAGCGCAACAAACGGAGTATCAACTTAGAGTATGTGAAGGACAGCGAAGATAAGATGACAAGGTTGCAGAAACTTAACCCCTTAAGCCCTTCAAGCTGCCTAGAAGTCTTCTTCAAGCCCTCCACCTCCAGGCAGCCAAAATCCATTGAAGCCTCCATTAGAAGCTGCTCAAAGCCCTTAAAGGCCCTTCAAGCTGGCTTGAAGCCTTCCTTAAGTCTGTTTCAGCGTTAGAGTCCGCAATAGTTGGCATTTAAGGGGAAAGGTGGACCCGAGAGCGTTAGTTATTGAAGTGTCTAAAAAGCTTGAAGAGTTAAAATCCCGTGCCACGCAAGCATTATCGCTAAACTCTAGTTGTAGAAATCCCATTTAGGCCATTAGTGACGTAGTCATGGTCAAACCGAAAGACCAAGAAGCAGTAAAACTGGCATTGAACCGGCAAAGGGAAAACCAGCCACAAAGAACCAGCCAACCAAACCAAAACCAACTTCTCTCTTCTCATGTTCAACGACAAAGTTGGACAAACCGCATTCCTTTCTGAATGGCACTTTATCAGAATAGATTGAAAACTGAGCGGGCCTGTGCAACAACATCCACAAAGAAGCTAAAGACTGACAAAGAACGGAGAAAAAATGGAAAAGCAAACCAAGAAGAGCAAACCAAATCCGTAACGAAGAGCGATTCACAGAAAGTACAAGAAGAGTGTCCGGTTCGGCTTTCTGGAAGCTGGATCCTGCTTCCACTTGTGTTGTGAGTACAAAGAAGCTGCCTTTTTTTTTCCTCTTTAAAGGAGCCGCTCGGCACTGTTGCGGCCAAGAATTGACATTTAAAGCAAAAATGATGCACACAGAAAAGAACAACGTTTTGGCGAAATGACATAACGTAGACAATGCCACAAGCAGTTCAAGCCATAGAATTCATCCAGATCCAAACATAGGTCCAAAGAAAGAAGAAAGGAAGTTCAGGCTGCGCTCCCGTACTCCTCCGACCCGCTCACCCAGCCGATCGGCCAACAAAATTATTGTTATCGAGGTCCAATCCTCTGATGAAGAAGAAGCACACTTGCACCGCAATCGCCCTCTCCCCCTCCCTCTCCCCCTCAAAGCGACGATGAACCTGTCATTAAACTTGATGATCAAAAGGCTATGGACCAAGCGCGCAAAGCAGTTGTAGCGAGAATCACTCGCTTCCATCAACGTCGTTCCCCGCCTCCTGCCCCAGCAGCGGATACCAATGATGATGACGCCATGGGTCTCTCAGCCCCTCGCCGATCTTTTAGAACAATCGTCAACCAAGGTCACCTCGCAAGCCTAAGGTGACAGGTGGCCACTTGCCTGTCTTCGCTGTGACTGTCAATTCTTTGAGAACTTCTACAAAATGCAAATCTTTCGAACTGCCCTCCAAGCACTGGGTCAAGGAGTGAGTTTCCCAACATCCTCACTTCCCCACCTAACATCCTTCAGCAAGCGGTGAATCACACTATTGCCAGTGCGGCGGCTTTTCTGGCTCACCTCTTTTCCCAAATCCCTGAGAACCATCGTTTGATGCAGGCCCATAATCAACAATGGCTTCCCTTCCGATCAGAGACGTACTGGCAACAATGCCTCCTCAGTGAAACCCTTAGGGGATTTTAGGATCTTACGCAAAGATTGCACGGAACCACCTTTGTTGCAGACAAGGACACTGATTGCTTCCTGTCCATTGTCACTCCAGGCACTACAATTGACAAACTCCGCGTCAGTACTCTCCCTTGGAATAAGCTGCATGTATAATTTCCGATAGGGTTTGTTCAGCTTCTGTCCAATGGTCTGTTTCCAAATGAGTCCTCAGCCTCAGCGGATAAGATGTCTGCGCCTGCAGGTCTTGCATTCTCGTGCATGGACAGCACTAACGGGGTGTAGTCTTCCTTTTTCCGGCCGAAGAAAGGGGCTTTGAGTCTGTCCAATGCCACGGAGTGCGGCCCAGCTCCATGCGGAGCGACGTAGCAACGTGTCGTCATTCTGCTGTGCGCATGTTGCCAATTGCAGATTTCAACTTGTTTGATTGTTGGCGTCAACACTCAAGTGCCAATATGCAGTGAGAGGCGCCGCAAAAGTTGTCGCAGGCGCTCTTTCTATAAATAGGAAAAGGGTTCTTCCCAGAGGGCTCCCTTCCAGAGGTAAAGTCTTACCACTACTGTCCCCCTTGTGAGCTCGACGAGGGACCATTGCAATCCGCCAATCACTATGGCGAAGGATAAGTTCTTACAGCTCAAACGTCAGCTTTTTCCACGGGCGCAATTCCCGGAGAATCAAGATATGTATAAGGCTGACAGCCATGTCACACCACACAATCTCCGGCGAATTGAGGCAAGAAAGCGGCGTGGATAGCTCCGCTACAAGCCGTCATCTTCGCCTCCTCGTCTTCCCTGGGTACCCGAGTTGCTACTGTCCCTCCTAACTGCCGTTCACTTGGTGGGCGAAAACGGTACCCGTCACCGACCAGTGCTTGTAGGTCTCTGTCGATGGCTTGGAGTTTGCCTCTCTCAAACCATTTGCCCTTGCGATTTCCGCTGGGGACGTGCAACTGCTTCTTGGTGCCCACGGCCCCATGCACCTTCAATCACATGAAGGTCGGGACTCTCTCTAAGCCCGTACTTCTGGCCGTAGGAAACGATCTGTACAATTTGTTATTGTGGTCTTGCAAGTAGTGTCCGCTGAACCATGTGCCTTCCAATTTTGGAAAGAAAAGGCCAGAGTCCACCATCTTCTTGAGATCAATTGAAATTGATGGAGGCCGGGAACTGCAGCAGATACGAAATCCAATCTAGAAGTCACTGCTCTATGCACCTACAAAGAATAAGAGTTCTTCAGAGCTGCTGCTTTGATGCACCACGGGTTGAGGTGCCTTGACAAGGCGCTGAACCACCCAGATTCACACCCTGGCCTTACCAGTGGGCAGTAACTTCGGTGAAACTGACCGTCTGGCCTTTGGTTCGCCCCTTGACGGTCTCTCCCCATGATCTCTGGGCACTACTAGCCCACCTTTTTTTTGCTCGCATACATCGCCTCGGTAGCACTAAGCTAAGGTCGATAAGAAGCAGGTGAAACAAGTGAAACCAAGTGAAACAAGTGAAACAAACGAAGCTTCGAAGCAGCGAAGACAAGAAGCAAACGAAGCGAAGGCAGTAGTCTGCGAAAAATATGTACATGCAATGAATTCCCCGCCTCACTTCTCTGCCGTTGTGTGTTCTTCCTCATATCGATCGCAGAGTGTCGGTGATGGCTGTCATGCCATCACGCATTCGCATCACTGTCACTCACAATTCAGCGGAAATTGTATATTGTAATCATCAAGGAAATTTCAGGCAGTGATGCACA
>VSDK01027344.1:0-40780 GCA_009767595.1 Symbiodinium kawagutii
AGGGCTAATGACCAAGTTGGCTTCAGATCCTGCTCAGATCATCTCAGATCCAGCCTTTTCTGTCTGTGGATACTTGAGCATTGCAAAGGTGGGCTGTGGGTCAGAAGCAAGCCAGCTTAAAAACATTCAGCTCTGACCGACTCCAAACATAGCAGAATACATGGTGATGGTGCTCTTTTTCCCTTTCAAACCCCATTTGTGTCCCCCGTTTGGTGTGAGTCTTGTTTTCTTTTTCTGGGTGGAATCTCAATACGAACAATTAGACGTAGACATCAACCATTCAGAACATGACCTGATACTTGCAAAGGGTACATAGAGCTGATTTCGAAGGTACCACATGTTTCGTGGTACATGGCGTTTACATCACAAATCTTTGTTGCCTGGGACCGTAACGGTTGTACCAGGACAAGCCAAGGTGGCAGCGGCATTTCGATGAATGAGGCGGGCGGAGGAGGTGATAAAAAGCAATCTTTCCTTCATCATCAGGGGAACACAAACCATAGGCCATAGGCCATAGGCTTAACGTGTCTCAACTGCGTATTTTTTCCCAACAATTCTTTAAGAACAAAACCATACAAAACCCATAGGCTTCGCCTATATTAAAGCACTCGGATAGGAGAGCAAGTGATATACCAGCTTTGAATCTGACCAAACGTGGGGTACCACTGCCATGGCTGCAGGGTGGCTAGTAGCCAGCTCTGTCTAGTGTGGAGCACATCACCCTAGCGTCTTCTCAATGTTCATCCTCATCGTCACCACAACCACCACCGCCATTATCATCATCATCATCATCATCATCATCATCATCATCATCACCATCATCATCATCAGTCATTGCTGTCGGTTCTATTCAACTCTTATGGTTGGTAGTTATGGTTGCTAGCATCAACGGACCCGGAACTCGTGTTTGGTTTGGTTTTCGCTTTTCCATTTTGGCATTGATCCAGTCGATAAGGGCGTTCAGCCTACCAAAAAAGGTTGATATGCAAAGTGTGCAGTGCTTCCTTTGCCAGCTGAGATATGGCTCTTCTTTTGTCGAGTTGCTTTCGAAACATTTCCGAATTGTTGTCGTCGTTGTTTAAGCTGTAAGATGCATCGCACATTATGCCAGCAGAGAGCCAAATCTATTGACAACCTGCGCTTGCAGTTGTGTCTGGCTGACCCCGGACTCTCATATCACCAGAGGTACCTGACGATGTGACCAGCCATTGTGACTGTCCGTGGGCACCTGATTTGCAGTTCACTCATGCCCCCGCCTGTTTCACTTCGGCATCATTGTTGCATTTAACCGGAGCACATGATCAGATCTGGTTTGTTGTGGTTTCTTGCTTTTTTGAAGTTTACCATTGGACTCAGTGGCTGGTGTAGTTTCCGTGGATTCCATGGATTCCAAGTGTACCACGTGCCATGGTGTCATTTCCAACATGGGTCCATTTCTTGCTACAAATTCCAATACGCAGTTTCTGGGATGACTAGTCCGCTGGGTTCGGTCACTCAGTTGGTAACTCAGGTGTTGTTAGTCAGCTAGTAGGTGTTCACCAGTGAGTAGCTATTAACAAATTAGTTCACCAATGGCTTTTCCTCTTTATCCACCGATCAGCGCTGACAATACTATAGCCAAGAGGAAAAAAGCCAATGACAGCAGCCGTTATCCTCAGAATGTGAAACCTTCAATCAGCGACAATGAATACATTTGGCAGTTGGTCAAAACCCTGTACCCCTGGTTCCCCTATCATTAGCCATTGTTTTCCTTATGAGTTTGTTGGTGAACTTATCCCCCTTATTGGTTGGTTAACTGCTTGACCCAGCTCGCCATTTCAAGAGGTGCGGCCCTGCCGAGCTGACACGTCTCGTCACCCCAGGGCCGGGCTGTGCTTCTGCGCAGGTGGGACAGTTCCTGCTTCGGCAAGCCACCAGCAAAGTGCCAGCTCCCAACGGAGGGTGTGTTGAGGAACGCGGAAACCCATTCATTTGATGAGGAATACCATGAGTAGTGATATGGTGGGTTTATTGGGCCTATAGCCATTGAATAGCCATTAGTCATGGTTGAGAATAGGGTTATTAACCGGCAATGATATGGGATAGTGGGTGTTTCTCAAAATAGGGAACACCACCAAAACTGGTTGGTTTCATCTTATCAATGATTACTGTGGGATGATTTGGGGGTAGCCTTATTTTGAGAAACACCTACATGCCTACATGTGCAACCTGCCATCAGAGTCTTATGAATTGTTGCGATTCTTACAGTGTCTTATGCAATAGATATACAGGAATGGCAACAGATTCATTTACAGACACATGACACAATAACATGCATGCAGCAGAGGTACACAACATACAGCATGCGCAGCATGCGTACACAAACATGTGAAGGATAAAATTCCCTTTCCCATTTCCAATGACAGTCGCAGTATAATCCGATCATTTTTTTGCATTTCAAGATCCTTTTAGAAGCCATCACCCCACTAGCGCCATCATTCACCAATTGAACCGAGCCGCATCATTGACTCGAATCAAGCACCTGCACAGCATCATCAAGGCCGCAAGGCCTTCAGCATTGCTCACCAGCTCAGCTGCTGCGAGGTGCCGTTGCTCACCTGGACGCGGCAAACGACGCTGAAGACCTTCCGGGCCGATCTCATCGCGGGCCTCACGGTGGGGGCAGTAGAGCTTGGGCTGGTGGAACGGCTGGGAAGTGCGACGCTTGGGGTGGTTGGGTGGGTGGTTGGGTGGGTGGTTGGGTGGGTGGGTGGTTGGTTGGGTGGTTGGTTGCTTGGTTGAGAAATGGTTGGAATGGAGGTGGTGGGTGAGAAACGGTTGGAATGGAGAAGGGGGCTTAAAATAGGCAACCCCCAAAAATGGCTGGTTTGTTACTATAAATTGATGCTAGCGGATGATTCGGCAGTACCCTTATTTTAAGAAGACACCCGAATACAAGCAGAGGGTTGGTCCAACCAGTTCACTCATGCCCCCGCCTGTTTCACTTCGGCATCATTGTTGCATTTAACCGGAGCACATGATCAGATCTGGTTTGTTGTGGTTTCTTGCTTTTTTGAAGTTTACCATTGGACTCAGTGGCTGGTGTAGTTTCCGTGGATTCCATGGATTCCAAGTGTACCACGTGCCATGGTGTCATTTCCAACATGGGTCCATTTCTTGCTACAAATTCCAATACGCAGTTTCTGGGATGACTAGTCCGCTGGGTTCGGTCACTCAGTTGGTAACTCAGGTGTTGTTAGTCAGCTAGTAGGTGTTCACCAGTGAGTAGCTATTAACAAATTAGTTCACCAATGGCTTTTCCTCTTTATCCACCGATCAGCGCTGACAATACTATAGCCAAGAGGAAAAAAGCCAATGACAGCAGCCGTTATCCTCAGAATGTGAAACCTTCAATCAGCGACAATGAATACATTTGGCAGTTGGTCAAAACCCTGTACCCCTGGTTCCCCTATCATTAGCCATTGTTTTCCTTATGAGTTTGTTGGTGAACTTATCCCCCTTATTGGTTGGTTAACTGCTTGACCCAGCTCGCCATTTCAAGAGGTGCGGCCCTGCCGAGCTGACACGTCTCGTCACCCCAGGGCCGGGCTGTGCTTCTGCGCAGGTGGGACAGTTCCTGCTTCGGCAAGCCACCAGCAAAGTGCCAGCTCCCAACGGAGGGTGTGTTGAGGAACGCGGAAACCCATTCATTTGATGAGGAATACCATGAGTAGTGATATGGTGGGTTTATTGGGCCTATAGCCATTGAATAGCCATTAGTCATGGTTGAGAATAGGGTTATTAACCGGCAATGATATGGGATAGTGGGTGTTTCTCAAAATAGGGAACACCACCAAAACTGGTTGGTTTCATCTTATCAATGATTACTGTGGGATGATTTGGGGGTAGCCTTATTTTGAGAAACACCTACATGCCTACATGTGCAACCTGCCATCAGAGTCTTATGAATTGTTGCGATTCTTACAGTGTCTTATGCAATAGATATACAGGAATGGCAACAGATTCATTTACAGACACATGACACAATAACATGCATGCAGCAGAGGTACACAACATACAGCATGCGCAGCATGCGTACACAAACATGTGAAGGATAAAATTCCCTTTCCCATTTCCAATGACAGTCGCAGTATAATCCGATCATTTTTTTGCATTTCAAGATCCTTTTAGAAGCCATCACCCCACTAGCGCCATCATTCACCAATTGAACCGAGCCGCATCATTGACTCGAATCAAGCACCTGCACAGCATCATCAAGGCCGCAAGGCCTTCAGCATTGCTCACCAGCTCAGCTGCTGCGAGGTGCCGTTGCTCACCTGGACGCGGCAAACGACGCTGAAGACCTTCCGGGCCGATCTCATCGCGGGCCTCACGGTGGGGGCAGTAGAGCTTGGGCTGGTGGATGGTTGGGTGGGTGGGTGGGTGGGTGGTTGGGATTGTTGGATGGTTGGTTGGCTTGGGTTGGGTTGCCTTGGTTGGTTGGGACTTGGCTTGGATTGTTGGTTCGATCAGTTGTTTTGGTTGAAAACCCCATTTGGCTGGGGACTTTCATCTCAGGGCATGATGGTGGGATTATTTTGAGCGGTTGACAACTGGGAATTGATAACTTTGGGTGGCCAGGGCTTGGTACACCGCGTCCCTTCCCAAGGCTGTTGCATCAATAACCTGGGGTCACCAACAACAATGGACGTGCGAACAACAGTCTATGGTTCGACGATAGCTCATGGGTGGACGTCATAGATGACTCCATGTATAGTCGCTTTACTGATCTTGATGGTCATCAGCTGAGAGTACACCAACAATAGTAAAGATAAGAATCTAATAAATAGATAAACAAGTACATGAATAAATTCATAGACGCCACATAATCATATATAATTAATTACACATAAATAAAACATAATTATACAAATTAACACATAGATCAATGAATATATACCTGTGCACATCAATATTGTTGGTATACCATCAGCTGATGAGGCTCTACAACTGGTCAGATTTAAAATTTGCCTCTTGAGCTGATAGTACTTGACCATGCCTGGCTCCCAGTCCCTTGGCTACTTCTCAACTGTTGAAGCTACCCAGTGTCAAAACAGATCAGTTGCCATGGTTGCTGGCAATATCAAGTGTTAATTGTTGACAATATCAAGTTTTTACTCAACCTGCTTTGAACTGGTTCATTTGCTGGTGATTTTGTTCAAAGGTTCTCAAGTGTCCCATTTGTTGGCTAATTTGCTGGCCCCTTTTTGTACACTCGTTGCGCGACCCGCGCGTCGCACAGTGTCGCGCCCTGAGGTAGGTGTCATGGTCATCCCACAGAGCATGTCGTATGCAAATATCGCAGGACAGCGGCAGTTGAACTCTCTTACAACACAAGGGGGCTTGATGCTTGGGTACGGATGGGTATAACTCGATCCATATACTTCCAACCAATCACTGTGGTACCACGTGCATCACCACTTCATAATTTTTAGTTCAGCGGGTTAATTTGCTGCGTCGGGGAGCATAGTTCATGATGCTTGGGGGGAGCCAACATTTGCTGATCCAGTAATCAGCCCTCTCACTTGAAAGCGGTTGGTGAATTGTCAATTTTCAACCAATTAATAAAACAGGGTTGAAGGGGTTAGTAGACTCAAGTAGACCTGCTTGAAAGAGTTCGCTTAGGTGATCTTATGGCTGTTTTTTTTTTGAGAATAGATCAGCATCAACAGCAGGGATTGGGTCCCGAGCAACTGACTAAACAGCTGATTGCAGGATCAGTGACACAAAGCAGTCAACCACTTTGTTGCCTAACTAGATTGATACAGATTGTAAGGGGCACTTGCCTTGTCGATAGCTGGTTGTGCTATTGTCCATTCTCGCCATGAACTGATCAGAAGAGTACGGCCGAAGGAAGTTGGCTTGCTGCGGGATTCGGTTTTGCCACAGCGATACCCCCTGTTTCACCAGGGACACAATTCTTGTTGATTTGACTTGGTGGGAGTTGTTCTCCAGCGTGGTTGATCAGACTTTTGTCATCCACGTTTTCGGTGCAGCGGTAGCAATCTTTGTTCGCCGCCCACGACCCTACTGATCTTAGTATATAACATACGCGATGTGAGCAACTTGTACCCCCTGCGACTGCAAGCGGGCTTCGAGAGAAAAATTGGGTCCCCTCTGATGCCCTGATGCATGTCCCTTCCTGGTGGCTGCAATTTGACATCACCTTCGGAGTGGTTCCACTTAGCGAAGTTGATTTATAACCAGGGTAACTACTAGTTGCGGTAGATACAACTTGACTTACATGGCTTATGAACCAACAGACAACTGGGGGGTACCACTCTGTGGTGGTTCTTGTGGGGGGAAGGACTCGCACCCTGGGATGATCCCTTACCAACTCCCATTGGTCACCCATGGCACGGCAGGACTGCCTTACATCTACGGCATGTATGCGGCGTCCCTCGGCCTCCAGCGCAGTGTGAGAAGGGAACCAGGACTCTGGGGGTGCTGGTGCTAGAGCCCCATTCATGGGTTTACCCCCCAAATCTAGTGATTCTCTGTGAATAGTGGCTAGGGGGTTCCATGTTCCATCATTTATGATTTTTTCTACTGTTTTTTTCTACTAATGATGGCTTTTGTGGGATGGTTAGTAGTTTCCACCATTGGTATGGCTACTAGTGTTGTTGGATGGTTTGTCGGTACCACCACGGCTATGGACAAACCTACCTCCCTGCCCCTACGTTGCCATCGTAGCCACCCGAATCCTGAGACCCCCAGAAGCTGAGGGTGGTAACTCAGTGATCTAGATCAACTAATTAATTCGAACATGTTCAAACCACCGATATCATCCAAGATTAGTGATAGATTAGGCATGTACTCTCCAAACATGTTCCTCCAAGATCATCCAAGATCTTGTCTGGCTAGTTTGGGGAGTTGAGAAGCAATGAATCAGTATAGTTACTACAGAATCAACAAATTCACCAATTCCTTTGCAGTTTGGGAGCTTTTAAACAGCGATCGATCCTTCGTCTGCTGCTGCTGAGGTGTGTACCTGCCATGGTCTACGCCGTGTTTGGGCAATCTCGACAGCTTGCCGTCAGGATTCCCCAGCATCGTACGGTAGGGATTTGTGGATGGTCATGCAGGGAGGAGAGCTCATTTCTGTTGCTCTCCAAGGTCATCTATTATGGTCAACAATGGTATAATGGCTAATTATGGATTCTTCTGAGTGATAGTGGAAGAATGGCTAAACATGGCTTTCTTGCGTCCCCACGTTTCTTTTTTTCTGTCCTTTCTGGGTCGAAGTAGGTTGGAATCCGGAATCAAGCTGAACAAACACTTTGCTACGACGTTTTCATCTTTTTTGTTCTGTATACACGCACTGTTAAGTAGTCAAAAACGTCATTCTGGCTTGATGTTTATCCACCAGAATGAATTTGATAGTGCTACCCAGCCATGATTTTTAAGCAGCATTGTTTGACGTTAGTTGAACACCATTCATTTTTCATAGTGGTTAGATGTGGTTGCTGGTTTGATGTATGAATCACATTTGTTGTTAATACAAGTGATCTCCACTGCTGTTGGTTGAATTTCGTTGAATAACAATGAACAACAACTAGGTCAAACAAGAATAGCCACTACGTTGTTCATAGATTTGTCATTCAAACATGTTTATAACAATTATATAACTGGTTCTACTGCAACCACCATTAATACATAACCACTACTATTCTGAGTAACTATCCATTCTTAAAACATCGTAAATCCGCTGCTAAGAACTTCAACAACCACTATGCTGACTATGCTGTTATACAATCAACTGGTCATCTTCATTGACATCCCGTGGTTGTTGGTCGGTAGTCGAGGTGGGTCCTGTAGCTATGGTGTCCTTGCTCATCGACGCGGGTCTGGGCGGAGTGATGAAGGATCGATGCGCGGGAGCCCAGTGGGTAGGGAAGCAGGTTGCAGGGTCGAAGCACCTGATGGGTTGAGGAAGGGGTGGTATAAGGGTTGGTTAAGGGTTGATGAAGAGTTGGTTGAGGGTTGGTTGAGACTTGGTTAAGGGTTAGTTAAGGGGTGGTTGAGAGTTGGTTGAGGGTTGGTTAGCTGGTTGACTGCTGGTGAGTCGAAGATTATGAATGATTGTTGAGGATGGTTTGGGACCATGGGTTGGTTGGTTGATGGTTAGTTACTTGGTTCACTGATGGCTAGTCACGGCTGGTTGATGATTAGCCATGGGTCACGGTTAGTGGATGATTAGCCATGTTTGAGGTTGTTCATGGTGGAGTAGAGATTAGACCCTATGAATTGAGTGAGATTGGAAAATGCGGGTGGTTGGTAATGCTTGAATTTGCTTATAAAACTAATGACAACATTATCACATATGTTCAAAGGTTAACAATAATCATTATACATTAGCAAGCACTATCCATCATGTTTTCAAGATGTTAATGTTTGATAATGATCGCTGATTGATTATCGTTGAAGTTACGATGTAGAATCGAATGATGACTCATATTTTTTCAGGGATGGTCACCATCTCATTTTAGTGAGGATTTCAATAGCTGCTTGGGGAATCTGTTCGCAGTCCACTTCAAGTCAGGATGTCAAAAGACCAAGACATGGGCGGCAGCCACGGATTCGCTACCAAGGATCGTATTCTCTTGGAGATTTGAGTCTTTTTCCACAATCTCCAAGAGAATATGATACAAGATTGAACTATTATATTATGATACGAGATCATATTCTCTTGGAGATTCACAATTCTAGGTACGATACAGATTGAACTACTGTATGTTAACTCGTATCTTGCAGGCTTCACCGGTGATAGCTTGGACCGATGGTGTGGTTTTGACAAAGGTAACAACATGCGAATGCGTCCTCCCGGAAACATGATAGTGTCCTAGAATAGGAAACCCCCAAAATGTTTGATTTGCGGGATCCAGGCGTGGATGAAATAGCTGGTACTCGAATGCTTATCAGTCATTATAGAACAACCATCAGCAAATTCGAACAACCAATAAAAGCCGATAACAAGTGATGACAACTTGTAAGAACCGACAACAACCATACAAGTTATGGCATATAATCCCTTCCCCCTAATATTAAATATCCCCCCAAATGGTAAGCACGGCGGGAACTATTTTTTAGATTCGTTTTTTTTTTGAATCTTCGGGTCCCACACAGACCCCTAATAATCAATTAAAATTCCTTAATGATAAAGATAGAAGATTTTGATTTCAAAATTTGATTACATTCCTTTTTACATTCTATTTAACATGTTGCTACAATTGGATTTCGAAGCTTATCCCTAATAATTGATTAAAAATCCCTCATTATGAAGATAGAAGATTTTGATTTCAAAATTTGATTGAATTCTTTTTAAACTTATTCAGCCAGCGGCCAAACCTTAAACCTTTCTTGCATGGGTCAACCACCCCGATGATTTTATGACATTGTTGCATGCGCATTGAATTCAACAACACGCGTCAAGCGATCTTAGTTATGTATGGATAGCAGAAAGAATCAACATCAGAATGACATTAAACAAATAGAACGTCAATCATGGTAGGCAACACCTTTTGTCCTGTTTTCTCCAGAACCATTTACGCGTAGGGTTAGTGGATGCTGGCATTTCTTTCAGGAGAACATAACTGAACGACGTGGAAAGACGCTTCCAACAACCAATGATACCTTGACAGTGCATAGAAGTTCGGAAGCTCGGCTACTCAATGCTAATCAGACATGCGCACAGTGACTGGCACAACTTTTCCCAAACACGTGGGACGCACCTAAAAATCTGCACGTTTGAGAATCTGTTTCAGTTTCATTAAGAGATGGGCCGGCGCATGTCAAAGTATGTGAAGAGAATTTGGGAAGAGTCAAGAACATATTTTTTTGGGCCACAAAAATAGATCCAAGCGCACAGCCATATGAGAAATGCCAATTTTTTGCAAATCAGGGTTTATGTGGGCCAATGACCCCATGATGCGCCCCAATTCAAAGCTAAATGAGCGTTTGATGTTGTTCGCGTAAGGGCAGCAGGCAGCTATTCATGGCGACCAGTGGACGATGCTCATGACAGCCAAAGCTGCAGTAGCAAGTATCCATGAAATCACGAAAGGGACTTATCAAGGCTTTGATTGCGCTAGACCTGATTCCCAGCGCATCCAATGTACGCAAGCGGTATACTGTGACGTTTGGGGACAAAAGTTGCGTGGGTGAACATCCCAATGGACATTCTTCATTAAATTACAGTTTGGGGATGTTACATAGACAGAGAACAGTGTCTTTGTATCAGCGCTGAAGGTGAAAGCGGCTTTGAAGAACTGCAGTGAATGCTTCTGGGGTGAGCATTCCGAGAAGCGGAGGCGATGGCGCGTGTTCCAAAATCGACAAGGCCGATGGATGTTTTGGTTGGAGCGGGGGCATGGCCTTGAGTTTGGATTAGGCTGCCGGCTGTGCGCAGACTACTTCCACCAGAATCCGTCGCAGGCCGGGGAGAAAGTCGCCCTTTCCATGACTTTTGAGAAAGGGAAGCGCAGCGGAAAACTCCAAATGGAAGACATGCTGAGGCATGTGGGCCGAAGCAATTCAACAAAACTCACCGCGCGGCCTTGGAATGGCATTTGAGGAGAGGGGTTCCGAGAAAGGACGTCGACAAACAGGGCCGGGCTGACAACATTGGGATTGCTGTCGCTCAATGCCTCCTTTCAGGAGGTGTGCTTTGCCCCTCTTGGAGACCAAGGTGCTGAGCACGCCAGACAATGCTTTGCTGCAAACAGGATTGCTTGTGGATAGGGGAAATCGACCAACAAGTTCTTTCCAGCTTTACTTGCAAGGGGTTGCCCTACAAGTTTCAGAATGTGGACAGGTCTGGCGCGTCATCCCTGGTACGATTGGGTTTGACTTTTGTTTTTCTTGGCGCGCAAACTGTTTTAGGTGCCACAACATGTTGGGCCCACGAACTCTTTGGCAGCAAAGGCAAAGCCTTGCAGGAGTGACCCTCGCGCTATCTTTTTGGCGAGAAGTGATGAGGATACCGGCTTCAAAATCCAGCGGTCTTTCAGCCATGTATTTTGGGAGCTGGACCGGCGTGCCATGAAAAAACCAGTCATGTGTATTGGCTTAGCGCAGGCCGGACTGGCTTTGCATTCTGCCGTGTGTTTTTCGTTGATTGAACCCTGTGCGCACTATTTTTTTGAGTTATGGAGAAAGGTCGTGGCCCCTGTCTTTGCAGGATGTCCGCGGGGTCACTGTGTTCATGCGGGCGAGGGTTGTCTTAGGACTTTTCTGCGCACCGTTTCATGCTGGATGTGGCTGGGTTCGAAAAAAAGGTCTCCGCATTTGCTTCGGATGTGTGTGTAGGGTGGTTTCTGTTGCAGAAAATGCGCAAGGCAAAGGGTTTGCGAGCCGTTCTGCGATGCCAGCTCCGCAGCGGACAACGGTCTTTAGTATAGAAAATGCATGGAAATGTAAAATGCCATTAGCAGCGACCCGCTGCGCGATGCAGTTTCTAATGTTGGCATATTCTTCCAAGGACAGCTACGGATCTTTGGCCCGTGGAATCCACAATTCGTTGAAAGGGCACAATCCAAAATTCTCAGCGATTGATTAATTATAGACAAACTGATTTGAACATTTAATTGCATGCCTGTTCAAATTTTATTTGAAACATTGCTAAAATTTGACTTCGAAGTTTCCCCCTGATCATCAATTGAAATCTTTAGTAATAAGATTTTTCATTTTTTTCATATTGCGAAAACATGGTTTTTCAAGAGGACCTTAATAATACATATTCAGGATCAGGCTATTTTTATTTATAGGGGGTAAAGGCCCTTCTGGAACGAATGTCTTCTCTTGATGATCAATTGCCACAAAAAAACCCAAATCAAAATCAAAAAATCTGGAATTCCACGCCTATCTGTAATCTTTGGGAGAGTGTTAGTAGCAAGGGGAAGGTGTTACATGTATGGATTATCATGCAACCAACGATTGCAAGCAAACCATATTACCAACTGGTGGTCGCAATTCAACACATTTGCTTAAGTGGAAGAGTGGTCCCCACAGCCAAGGTCCAGATTGGGAGCCTGGAAAAGGTGGGGCTGCACAGCTGGAACCGTTAGAGATGGTTAACTACGGGTGGTTGACCATGGTCAAATAGGGTAAAGATGGTTCAACAAGGTAACGTAATTTGTTGGACTAGGTTGAGGATGGTGGGCTATGCACACGTGCTTAGTGATTTTCATTACGAAAATTTTCTAATGGTTTCTAATTGCGCAGGGTGGCGAAGAATTTGGTTCCCTCGGGAACATGTTGGCACTGGGTTAATTTGATGTAAACAGTTGGGCGATCTCGCTGAACTGATCGAGAACCAAGTCACAAAGTAAGATCATCATGGTTGGGCAGCTTGTTGAGTTGGGTTTTTTGGATTGTTCTGCTTCAGCTATACACAGCTCCAATAGCCGGTGGTTTGTTGTTTATTGGGCTGACAGCAACTGAGCAATGGTGCCCGGTTGCTTTTGAACAATCATGCAGCTGTGGTGATGGAGGGGGTTCCCCAGAGTTTTTTGGGGCATTGTTATCACTCGAGTGATGGAAATGACAGAGTGAAAAAAATTGGAATTCCATTTGAGGTGCACAATACACCACCAGTAAAGTAGAAAACCTGTACCTCAGCAATTCAGGACTCATCAAGATAGCTCAACCCATCGCCCCGAGAGTCCCGGCCGCTGTTTTGGAGGTGAGAGTGACTACGATTTGGCTTGTACCAAGGAGTGCCCCTTCTGCACGGTGTGAGGTGAAGGAGGGATCGCTGGTGTTGTGGTTGTTGGTTTCGTTGTTGCTGTTGAAGCTGCTGCTGCGGCTGGTGCTGCTGCTGCTGGTGGTGGTGGTGCTGCGGCTGCTGCTGCTGCTGGTATTGTTGTTGCTTTATTGGTTTGCCGCAGTCATTGTTTTTGTCCTTGTCGCGGTGGGGTTTTTGGAAATTTGTTGCCGATTTTTTGTGTGGTTCTTGCAGCTGTAGTTCAAGTTATCCGTGTTGTTGTTTCTGTCCTTGCTTGTTGTCTTCCCATCTTATTTCTCTTCGTTTCATGTTTGTCAATGTCAACGAAGTGCAGTCGTTGTGCTATACAGAGATGTATACCCACAAAATAGATCACAATTACACACCAGAATTTAGGAGCATCAATGAACCCAATCTACTGACAGACGCGAACATGCTGTCTTGGGGGTTTGACCAGGAAGCAGCTCCCATTGAATACAGAGTACATCCGTATGACCCATGATGTTCTGTCCGAGATGATTGTGTTTATTGAAGGTTCGGTATTTCCCGTTCTCTCAGGATATGGCAGCCTATAAGTAAGCCTTGTGAAAAGTCACCATAGTCAACATGATGCTATGGTACCCCCAAATCATCCCATATTAACCATTTGTAGCAAGAAACCAAACATTTTTGAGAAACCATCATTATGAATCATTATGATTGGTATATGCCCTTCAATTGTTGGTTCTTATCCCTTTTAAACACGAAATAATTCTCTATAAAACCATGTGCAGTCAGACGCTTTAGTCGTAGCAATTTCGCATTATTCCTTGATTTAGGTTGGGGAGAGCCACTTAGCGGGGTAGCAATTCTTGTTGTACCCTTGTTTTTTGCTATGATTTGTTGTAAACCATATAACTATGTAAACCATATAACTATGTAAACCATAAAATAGTTCCCTATAAATCTTCATATAACTATGACCATCAAATAGTTCCCTGTACACCCATCTAACTATCTAACCTCCAGTCGTGGGGTTACGACCCTTTAAGCAGCTGCTTAAGGTACATCAATCTGGCCATTTTCACCTCGGCAGTCATGGGCCTCATGCAGTGTCCTGGCGCAGCTGTGGCTGTTGCTTCGGCCGGGTTGGCGATTTGATATAGTTGTTTTTTTTCCTGAATGGTTAATAGTAGCTGATTAATTTTTCATAATAGGGGAAAATGACCATCACCAATGGGGGATTATAACCAATAATAATAGGGAAAACAATGGGTAATGATGGGGAACCAGGGGTACAGGGTTTTGACCCACAGCCATATAGCCAAAGATAATAGTAATGAGAGGTATAGTTGTTATAAGGGATATAGTTGGTTAGTGCTGACTTGACTGACATGTTTCATGAGGGACATGGTTGGTTAGTGCTGGTGGATGCTGGTGGATAAGAACCAACAAGAATGGTCAAACGACTACTTTTTTGGTTTGTGATTGACAGTTTGTGTTTATTTTTTTCTGAACATTTAGGGATTGAATGAATTTGAATGACACTTGCCAGACGGGTTATCGACGGTTATCGAGCCACCACACATTTTGCTGCTGTATCCAATTGCGTTAGGAAGCTCAATCAATGCACCACCGCAAGAGGATGATCCCTGTCTTAAGCCATTGCTTTCGCTGCTACATCCTGTAGGGTACAAACTGCTCTATGTAGGGTAGTTGTATGTTTGTATGCCTGAACAGTTCGTATGCTAAATCGGTAGCAGTCGACTGAATCCTGGTATTCTGCAATATCAACGTTTTTAGCGTCACATCATTGATGGTCTACGAGGGGATGTTGTCGAAGTTGTTTGTTCAGGTTTGACTGGCTCTTGCTTGGAAGGGAGCTAAGATGCCAGGAGTATCATATATCCGTTTGAAGGGGGAGCTAAGGGGCTGCTGGTAGTGTTCCAACCGTTGATGAACTCTCGTGATTTAGGACAGCCAACAGTGATTTGCGGAGGTGTCGCATCAACGGGTTGGGTATTTCGCAGAAATTGTGCCATGGCGCGCCTTGCAAGAAATTGTAGATTCTAGGTGGCTTACTGTAAATTGGTTGTGTTTGGTCCTTCGGACACGGGGAGGGCTTCTCGGAACTACAGGATTTTTCAGTCACAGCAGTCTGTAGATCATCATCATCATCATCACCATCATCACCATCATCGTCATCATCATCACCATCACCATCCTCCTCCTCCTCCTCCTCATCATCATCATCATCATCATCATCATCATCATCATCATCATCATCATCATCATCATCATCATCATCATCATCATCATCTTCATCTTCATCTTCATCTTCATCTTCATCTTCATCTTCATCTTCATCTTCATCTTCATCTTCATCTTCATCCTCATCCTCATCCTCATTCTCATCCTCATCCTCATCCTCCTCATCCTCATCCTCATCCTCCTCATTCTCATCATCCTCATCCTCATCATCCATAGCCTCTCACTGACCCCCAATCCCATGATGATTTCCTGGCTCATCACGATTTCGTTTTCAGAATGATCATGGCAGCCCCAGTGTCGCTTGATGTCCATCAGTTTTCTTTGCCGACTGGGCCTTTGCACTCAGGATTTTGGCAATGATCTTGAGGACAAGGGAAAGCGGCCTTGGGCGCTTTTGGGGAATGTCTTCTCCCTCCAGCGTAGGCAATCAATCTATTCCACTTCTTTCGCGGCCAGCCGCGAGTTCTGTATCATGGCTGTGCTAGCCCACTAGTTTGTCCACAATTAAGCCCCTTGCTGGTTGGTTGCCCCATCACTAATTAATGATCATCAGGGGATGGTTAGGGTGCACGACCATTTCTGGATACTCATGTTCTACATGGTGGTTTCTTAAATCGAATCAGGGAACCCCCAAAAATGGTGGGTTCACTACTATAGATGACTAATATCGGATGATGATTGGGGGTACCCCTATTTTGAGAAACCACTCATAGTATGAGTCTTTGAATTGATTTTGATCAAAGATGAGAGTCCATTGCCAGCTTGTACAGCAGGATTGTGAAAAATCATGAAGTCCTGGGGTCTTCCCTGCTCGTAAGCTATGGTCGTAAGAGAAGTTGACCATACCATCCCGTACTCGTTTCTCAGGGTGGTCTAGATCAGGGCATACTTTGTCTCTTGATATGATATAATCACTAATACAGCCAGCACTGGTGAATCAGTATACAGTGGTACAACATGTTATAACCACGCTCAATGGCAGCACAATCCGCAGCGAAGTTACATTTCAAGCTTGTGCTATCTAAGCTTTTCTACATGCTTTACACCCATGGTCGCGAGTGAAATAATCCTACTATCATCGTAGAAGGAATACCGGGATTATCCCACTTTTGTCTCAAGTAGGATCGGCTGGGATAAACCGTTGCAGAGTGAATGAAACGAAAGAAAACTTTGGAGAGTCTGTGGCGCCCCCTTACGACTGCATCCGCGATATTTATTTTTATCTGCTTCCGATACCCCATTCCCTGGAACAGGGCTCTGACTGGGCATCATAGTCAACATGGTGTTCTGCTCTGTCTTGCCCCGCGCACCATTGGTGTTCCTACCAATTTCGCTGGTTTGCCTCCAATTTGACGCACTGATAACCCCGCACCAGCAAGTGAATAAGGCAAATCTTTAAATAAACAATTTGCAGTGATAAACGAACATTTTTGGGGTCCCTTATTTCGGGAAACCACCATATAGTAGTTGTTGAACAATTTTCTTGGTGATTATTCCCTATTAATCCCAACTATTATCAACTATGGTTGTCACCTACTTTACTAGGCCATCACCCAACCAATATAGTGAACCATAAGCCATTTATAAACCAACTGGTACGTACCTGTCATTATCCTTTTATAAACCATATATACTGATAAAACAAACAGTACCAACTTACAAACTACTAACCAACTATTAACCAAAAACTGGACCCAACATCCAACTATGAACCAACTATCAACCACCCATTTGCCACGCATTTATCCACCATTGCTGGCATTGGTGCCCCAGGATGGGGTTCCTCGTGACCTTCCTGGGGCACCCTGTGACTAGCGGTGGGCAGCGTTGGGACGTGGGTGAAGCGATTGGAAATGGTGAATGGGTGGCAAACGGTTGGGCTAATGATTGTTTGTTGCTTAATGTTTGCTTAATTTTTGGTCAATAGTTCATTTTTATGGGGAAACCATAGGATTTCCCGTGGTTGATTAACTATGGTGAAAGATGTGGCTGACTATGGGGATTACCAACCATGGTTGATTACTGATGGTTAATGGCTAGTGGCGTTATATGCTGGTTTGCCAATGGTTGATTCATGGTGTGTTCATTGTTGGAAAATGGTTGGCTAAGAATGATAGCACATGGTTCATGATACACTAATGGTTGACTCATGATAGCTTTTTGGTTGACCACAAGGGTTGGTGCTGGTTCATTGACCATTGTTACAGGAGCCACGCAAATTGGTGGACATCATGTTGATCATCAAAACAATGGTTATTGTAAGAATCAAACTACAATGGTTGTGGCATGATACTGTATGTACATGAAGCGGTCATGCTTGGTCTACGGTCAACTATATAACTGAAAGGCTTGATGATGCTCAGCAAGAAGCTTGGTTGATGGTTATATTTTGTCCAGAAATGATGAACCTTACTGAGGTATGAACCGTCGATAAAAGCCATCAATTACATTTGCAACACATATGTTTAATGTAACTCATCATAATGGATAACCATGATTGTTATTCATTGTTCAATATTGTTCACAATTTTTTGCACCGGTCTCCAATATCCCCATGGATGGTTCTAACCATTGAAATTGGGGATGATAAATCACCACCTATTCCTGGTGTTTTTGAATATGGATTTCAGGGGCACAGTACCAACAGAAAGGTTGGTTGTTTTCTTAACAATAGCTGGTTGGTGGTTTTAAACATTTTTTCCCGACTATGAACAAACGGTTGGTCATGGTTGACTACTATTTTTCCTACTGTAGGGGTTGAAACCACCAACCAGTTGTTTACTGCTTAAACAACGGCTGGCCAATGTGTAGTCAATGGTTCTTAATGGTCAACATGAATGAACAGTAGTTTACTGGAAACTGTAACTGACAACTTAAGGACTACACTATACGAAGGTTATTGGTGCGTTCATAAAAAGGTTTACCCAAAAGCAACTGATGGTTTCCGTCAAAGTATGATCAGTTTGGGGGCCAGTTCGCCAGGATTCCTTGAATGCAAGCAGATCAGCGGTAGATTCATGGGGATGGTGACCCCCCAAGCCGGTGATCCTTCCAGGAATAGATGGCTAGTAGTTGAAAGATATGATATCACTTAATAGTTGATGGTTAATAGATGGTTAATAGTTGGTAAGCCCTTCTTAACATTTGATAGATATCACTTCACCAACCTGTGGTAGTCCTCCAGTGGCGCTGTGCCAGGCTTCACCAGTGGCGCTGCTATCATCATCGGGCTCAGCCAGCTGAAGTACATGCTGGGGATTCACTTGGAAAAGCTGGGCGGCCTATTGCCTCGGCCGATGTGGTACCCCTCAGATTGATGAGTAATGGTGGAACATTGATTGATAACAATAGTTGCTACGACTCAACAATATTACTAGTGAAACATTGGTTGGTAGTCACAGTGAAACATTGGTTGATAACAATAGTCATGATACTAGTCACTATCAATGCATGTTTCACTATTTATATTGGAATGGTAATAATGAAACATTGGTTGACAACTATAGTCATTTCTACTATGATTACCCATGGATATGATGGGAAACAAGAGTCATGATGATAGTATGAATTAACGTTAATTCCGTGGATTACATATAAAAAGACAGTAATTTGGGTTACATATTGGTTGATGAGTGATAGTGAAGCATAACAATGGTGGCAAGTTACTGTCATGAGTTGTTGATAACAAAACCTTGGTTTAGTCCGGAAACAACCTTCACTTGAGATTTTTGCTTGAGAGAGAGGGTTTAACTTCAGATATTTAGGGGAAGGGATGAGGAGTGATGGAGAACAGGTACTGAGAGAGGGAGCTGGTACTGTAAGTGCCAGCAACAGGTGGACAGCGAGAGTGTCACAACACCCAGAAACTCATGCATTGCGAAGTGATCAACGGCCCCACATGTTGGATTTTCCAGGAACTACCAGAGATGCAACCAACAAAAGCAGCGAAGTCAACAGATTTCATCTAGAGATCCTGCTTGAAAGTACGGGGAGATGGAAACTTGAAGCATTGGTGTGTCAGAAAAGACTCTCAAGTTGGTTTATAGCTAGAAAATGAAGAGAGGTATAAACTCCCAACTTCATTTTTTGACCATGTGCCTCTTGAAATGAAGTTGGTTCATGCCTCAAAAACATTCAGAAACTATCGGAATGCTCAAACTTCAACCATCTTTTGGGGTGGTTGAGAGATGAATAGTAGTTTGTGGAGACCCCATGTCGAAGTTGATGTGTTCACATTAGAACTTGATACATCTGGTTGGTGGTTTGATTGACATTTTAGATTTTCCCAAATGTAATTTGTATAAAATGTCATTGGAATAGGTTGATATTCATATGATTCTCGTCAAACCACCAACCAGCTCGACATATTTTGGAAAATAGACTTAAACAAAACGACAAACCTATTTTTCAGGACGGGGTGGTTCAACCACCAACCAGCAGTTTCGTCATCTCGCTGCAGGTCGCAGTACATCTACGTCATGTTGGCAGATTGCGTGCTGGGCCCAGATGTTTCATCGCCGACTGCTTGCGGTCGGAAGTTTGGGCCTGCAAGCAGCTTCCCCCTCATGCAGCTTGCTGGGTGATGTACACTCTGGCAAACTGACATGGCAACGGATTTTATATAGCCATATTTTCTAGCGAAACCCTGGGGAACCACCAATAAATGGTGGATTTTCCATTTCCAGGTGAGTTTACCAGAGGGTATGTGATGTTTGCAGCCAATCATTCGATTATTTATGGTAGCGTATTGTACCCGAAATGAGGCCCGAAATGGCAGGCTGTGGGGGGCTTGATGTAGCTGAGGTCTTGAGAAATCTGCTTGGTTCCACCGCCAATTCAAAGCCCGTAATAGACTTAGTATGTCATGGTATGCCTTGGTTGGCTTATACCTATTTTTGGTTTGCCTTTGTTTGATTTGTTTGCTTGCAACCTGAACAGTTTGCTTGCGGGAAAAGGATCCTTGGATGTTCTCAGCCTTGGAAATCAATACTGGGCAAGGATTCCATAGCCGCATAGCAAGGCTGGGCCGCTTCCTCTCAGGTTCCAAGCTTGGGACTGTAAATCATACATTCCAAGATCGGCTCAGGGCTTCTTCCGTGAGAATTTCCGTGAAGTTATCAACCAGCAATTGGTTATATATAATTATGTAATGTATAATTAGAATTAATTAGACATGTAACTGTTCCATGACTGGTAGTTACCCTAGTCCTGCTAAACTCCCTTTGTCAGCAGCCACACGTCGACATTCTACAGCAGGCAATTCGGTGATGCTCAGGGAATTCAACAGTATGAACCAGCAAACTGTCGTCATTTGCAGTTTTGGTGTGGCTTTCAAAAAAAATAGGTGTTGCTTTTCCGCCGAAAGCAGCAGCAGGGTTTTTTATCAGTGGATATGGTTCATGGTACTACTACGAACGGATGGCAGACCATGAATGATGGTATCGACTCATCGAAACGCTGTTTTCACAGTAGTGCTAGCCCATTTTTTTGCTCGAAAAACTGAAGTCATGTAACCATTTGAGGGAAGGTTGATAACATGTGATAGTCCATGACCATCCATGACCTCTTTATGGCAATTCTGAGCTCTGAATCATTGGGCTAATTCACGGTGAGTTCCTATGCTTCTTGCTCCAAGGTGCATAAGCTGTCGCACACCAACTGGATGACTCTGCTTCTAGGTTCGGCGCTTTGCGGCCAGGACATACCAATGATGGGCTAAAATGATCTAAAATGGACCCCGAAAGACCTATAGTGCAATCTTATTACTGGATATGTATCTGAGATATATAGGTGGACATCGGAGATATAGATGGTAAAGACACTAAGAACAAGAAACAAATGATTGCATTGGAGATTGTATTGGATATAGCTACTGTAAGAGGGTGTGATAGTGAACGGTTGAGAATGATTAATGACCAACCGGTGACAATTGTTGATCAGGACGGTCAAAGCTGATAATTAATCAATATTCCCTAACGCGCTCCCCCTCACGTCGGCCGGGGTCGGCGGATAAACATTTGGCTGGCTGGTAGATGTTATTGTCAATCAATTATATAGCCGGGCAGATGATTGGCTACAATTATGTTGGGTATGCAATTCAATGGATTCAAATCACCGCCCAGCTTTTCATGACAAGAATCATATCGCACAGGCCCATCAACATCCATCAACCATATTTTAGTTGATGGTTTTGAAGATTTTTGATTTTCCGCTGTGTTCACAAATTGCTGGTTGATTCATCTTTTTCAAAAGGGTTGAAATCACCAACCACCATTGTTGGACGATCCAGCAGCAGGCACGCTTTGCTTGATCTTCTTGCTCTGTGCCAAAGTGGCGTCGCGTCGGTACAAGAGGCAGCAGCCGGCAGTGACCCCATCCCAAGGAAAATCATCATCTTCAGAGGGTTCAGCTATGGATACTGCCCCTAATGGAACCTGAATGGAGTCGGGTAAGAGCCATGCAGCAATGTGCTTTGATGATGTTTCAGAGATGCTTGGAGTCGATTTCCACCCAGTGATCTAAGACTCTGTTTGATTCTGGTATTGTTGAGAGGCTCGTTGACCGAAGCCGCTGGAAATAGAAGCACAATATCTTTGCATGGATTCTCTCTTTCGTGAATGACCATGATGAATCAAATTCCGCACGCAAGGCTTGACCCGTGTCCCTACATTGCAGCCGCCGGTTTTACAACCACCAATTCCTAGCTGATCAACTTTATTTGTTGCTGGATCTCATCCACACCCAACTATTCACCAATCTGAGCTGCATTTGGTCATAGTAGTACTCGTCCGGCAAATCAACCTGGTTGAGTGGAAAATCCACCATGAAAGTTATAGCATCTTGCAGCTGATTTATTATATCAAAACTGGCGATTTTTAGTCTCCAGGTGGTTTACCGACATTAAAACTGGCGATTTGTGTGGCAACTGGCTGATGGTGGCAACCCGACCTGGTTATGGCTGACAACTTCTTAGTCAGGGACTACCATGGGCGATGACAGTCGCAGAGATCCCACTGCTAGGCTGTCGCTGTTTGGTCCCTTGGCACCTTTGCTGTGCTGCGTGGTCCGGGCCTTGTCCTTGTTCGGGTGCCGGGGAAATCGTTGTGTTTTCAGGACTGGTTGGGGTAGCAAGCCATGGTTGAGGATGGTTAATGTATGTTAAGCGTGGTTAAGAGTGGTTAAGGGTGGGTGGTTCAGGAAATCAGCAGAACAAACTATAGTTGTTGTGCACCTAATAATGACATATTTGCGAAGTAGAGGCATTCAAAAGACACACTCGCCGGTTTGTCAAGTGGGTTGCACCACTCACTGAGTGCTGCATTGGTAATGTTTGATAGCTTCTATCGATAGCAGTGTCAAGAGAAACATCCCATGACTTGCGATTTAGATGGACATTGGTTAGGAGTACTCCTGGCTACGAATGAGCAACTGGAACTATTGCTTGACATCTACGATGAGCGCCAGCTAATTCCGATATTGAGCCTGATGAACGAATCTTGAGGGCTGTCATTGTTGTCGGCATGACTGCGGTTGTCAACTGCATCCTGGCTGCTCGCAGCCTAAAGTGAACCAAACATCGTCATTGGTTGGTTGATGTTGAGATTGTGAGTTGGTGAACACCACCATTGTAATCCATCTGATGTACTAGTCAAGCTGGTTGATGGCTTTAATCATTCTTTATTTCCCTAGTATCAACAAATGGTTGGTTGGTCGACTAATGTTTTTCATAGGCGTTGAAAGCACCTACCAGTAAGACAGCATTTTCCAACAGCACCCAGTCCCTCATTGTTCTCCAAGCATGCTATCATAGAATCAGCTGTCCGCTCGAGTTGGTTGTGGTTTTGGCGATGCTTAGGCTGGAACTTTGCTGCGTCTCGGTGGCAAATTGAATGGCTGAGGGTGGATGTGGCTCTTGCCAGGGGGTGATGCCTAGGATGATGGTAAGGCTGCAATGACTCACCATGACCATGATCATGAACCAGCCAATAAAGCCAGGATAATTCTCAGCAGATAATTCTGAGTGTTTCTATGATCCAGGATATCCGGGGATCTTGCATAGATCAAAATAGATCAATTTAAAACTAAAGCTCATACATAGTCTCTGGATTTTTCTAGACAATATCCTCATTTATGGTTCTTTAGATTTTTTTAGAGTAAATGCAGCGCTGGCTGGATGGTAAGCCTGGTAAACCTCAAGCACTACATCTCCTACGGTTGCTAGTTCACCCATCTTCAGCAGACATGGTCGAGGATTTGGCTTTGCGACCCCCTGCGCGACACTTACAAGGCGCGTGCTCGTTTGAGATGAGGTTTACTGTAACGATCAGTGTCGATGGTGCTTCCGTGAAATGGTCGAGTGGATGTTGCAAAAGCCATCGATTTTGCCATTTTGCCAATACCTCTTGGCCAATCCGTCCAGCAAACCCAATGCACTTTTTGTGTGTTGTTTATTGTTGCCTGCTTCTTTCTGTCATTGAGCCTTATCACATGTATTTGTGAACTTTACTATTGTCCATTGCAAACCCTCATATACCATCATCAACCATGATCGATCATCATCAGCCCATCATCAACCATGGTTGATTCTCATCAACCACACTGATCCCTCAACCATGAACCAAAATATGGGTAACCCACCGCAAGCCGGGAGGTGAGTTACGTGGGTGAAATTCCCAACGGCCTCTTCCCTGTGAGTTTCGATGCCTGGAACTTCTCAAATTTTGGAAAGGCCTGGGCGACGCGACAAGGGCTGGTTAGACTGGATCCAACTCACAATGGGGCTATCGCCAACAGCTTATTTGGTGAAGTTGTTCAGTTGGTTGGGTGGTTGGTTGAGGTGTTAAGTTGGTTGGTTGGTTAAGTTGTTCAGTTGGTTGGATGATTGGTTGAGTTGTTGAGTTGGTTGGTTGGTTGGTGCTAGAATCTGTTGATACTGACGCACGTCTGTGCACTGCACGTACAACTGAGCACTCTAAGCTCTGCCAACACTGACTGGTGGCTCAAATCAATGTGCTAAAAGAGCCCACTGCTGAGTTATTGACAGTGATGCTGTTGGCTGTGCTGGAGAAATATTTTAGACATTTGCAATTGCTTGGTTGCTTCGTATTTGGTGATGGCATTTTTTGAACGAGATGCTATTGACCAAAGGCAGTTGACTTGAAATCTGAACTGATAGAATCAACATTTGATGTTCACCAGTATTTGTCACCTTGTGCATAGAGAGTGCAATGTAGATTTTTGGGTTTGTACAGCATTGCAGCACATTCATCTTACACCTCTCTACTGTTATCGTCTTAAAACATTCTTCAAAGGTGTTTTTGTGACAGAAAGAAACCCATGGCCCTGGATATCTGGTTGGGAGCCGACAGCCTACCTCAAGCTGTTGTAAGAAAACGCATGGCTTATCCATAGCTCGCAGGTGCTTCCCACAGCACTGTCCTGCTGTTTGATCGGATACATGGAGTCCATCGTGTGGAGTCTCAGTGATGACCTGGTGCGGGCAGTGATTCCTCGAACCTTCGGCCTTAGGAAAATGGGTGGATCTCAACATAGGGACCTTCAAAAATGGCAGAGAGATTTTCTGAATCTTTTGCAAGCTATCACTGCACATGGCGTTTTTCTTTGTTTGTTTTAGAGTATGTACATATTTTCCTTTTGACATTTGGGAGTTCAAGTGTTTCCATCATGGCGGCTTGTTCCATCACTTGGGTCACAGCGATCACACCTTGCATCATTGGCTCAAGCGTTTAGCTTGGCGAGTCGTGCAAACAGCGATCACACCTCCCGTCTTGCACCATGGCTGCCGGATCCCCTGTGAATGCCACCGAGCTTCCTCTTGACTTGGTTAATCCACCAGTTTCAGTGGATGAGCCCCTGGATGCTCGTGACATTTCATTGGTGCAGACCACCTTCAAGAAGGTGGAAGAGGTGGGTCCTGAAGCAGCCGGCCGAATCCTGTTTGGCCACATCTTCCGCATTGCCCCTGAAGCCAAAGCCCTTTTCCCCTCTGCCCAAGATGAGGAGACGATGTGGCTGCCAGGAAGCAGATTGGAGAAGCACGGGGCAAAGGTTGTGACCACTGTGGCGACTGCGGTCTCCCTGTTGAACGATCTTGAGACTTTGGTCCCCGTCTTGCAGCGCTTGGGTTTGCAGCACGTGGGATACAAGGTCTTGCCAGCCCACTATGATGTGGTGGGCCAAGCCTTCATTGCCACTTTGGAGGATGCTCTCCAAACTGAATTCACTGAGGCCGTGAAGAACGCCTACTTGAAGGTTTGGAAGATTGTGCAGGTCACCATGATCGGAGACAATTATGCTTGAGTGGAGCTCAAAATTTTGCACGACATCCGCTTGAGTGGATGAATTTCCATGTGCTCGACTATCCGCCCAACAGGCAGTGGATGCCAAGTCACTTTGAGGCCTTGGGGAGCGTTTGGAAAGTTTAAGTTGAGGGCAATGGTCGGAGACCTTGTCATGTTTCTTGATTTTCTTGTCATGTTTCTTGTATTTTCCCGTCATGTTTCTAGGAATGTGAGCATCATTTGCTCCATAGAGCGATGTGCAGAGAGAAAAAGTCACTTGGGATGATGTGGTTGGGACCTATGCTGCGACCAGGCAACGGGCTGGCGCAGCTATTCATGGTGCTGTTGTTGGTGGGGGGACAGGGTCATCCGAAGCCTGGACAAAGGAAGGATGAACCAGGCACTCGGCATATGATATGGACAGTTCTGTATATCTTATCAACGGGTTGTTGATAGGAATTGACTTGACATTTGGGAATTTAAGTTCTTTTTTATCATTGCGGCCTATTCCGTCACTTGGGATCACAGCGCACCTTGCATCATTGGCTCAAGCGTTTAGCTTGGCGAGTCGTGCAAACAGCGATCACACCTCCCGTCTTGCACCATGGCTGCCGGATCCCCCGTGAATGCCACCGAGCTTCCTCTCGACTTGGTGAATCCACCAGTTTCAGTCGATGAGCCCCTGGATGCTCGTGACATTTCATTGGTGCAGACCACCTTCAAGAAGGTGGAAGAGGTGGGTCCTGAAGCAGCCGGCCGAATCCTGTTTGGCCACATCTTCCGCATTGCCCCTGAAGCCAAAGCCCTTTTCCCCTCTGCCCAAGATGAGGAGACGATGTGGCTGCCAGGAAGCAGATTGGAGAAGCACGGGGCAAAGGTTGTGACCACTGTGGCGACTGCGGTCTCCCTGTTGAACGATCTTGAGACTTTGGTCCCCGTCTTGCAGCGCTTGGGTTTGCAGCACGTGGGATACAAGGTCTTGCCAGCCCACTATGATGTGGTGGGCCAAGCCTTCATTGCCACTTTGGAGGATGCTCTCCAAACTGAATTCACTGAGGCCGTGAAGAACGCCTACTTGAAGGTTTGGAAGATTGTGCAGGTCACCATGATCGGAGACAATTATGCTTGAGTGGAGCTCAAAATTTTGCACGACATCCGCTTGAGTGGATGAATTTCCATGTGCTCGACTATCCGCCCAACAGGCAGTGGATGCCAAGTCACTTTGAGGCCTTGGGGAGCGTTTGGAAAGTTTAAGTTGAGGGCAATGGTCGGAGACCTTGTCATGTTTCTTGATTTTCTTGTCATGTTTCTTGTATTTTCCCGTCATGTTTCTAGGAATGTGAGCATCATTTTGCTCCATAGAACGATGTGCAGAGAGAAAAAGTCACTTGGGATGATGTGGTTGGGACCTGTGCTGCGACCAGGCAACGGGCTGGCGCAGCTATTCATGGTGCTGTTGTTGGTGGGGGGACAGGGTGAATTCATCCACGCTCATACTGGTTTGTCACAGCCTGGACAAAGGAAGGATGAACCGGAAACTGGGCTTTTGATATGCACAGTCTCATATATGATGGGGTTGGTTGATGGGAAAATATACCGGAAACCCTGGTTTGAACCAACACTTATGGGGTTGTCAATGTTTTTTTTCCAGGATATGTTCCCATTTCTGGAAATGTGAGTCGTGATTCTAACGGAAGCAGCATTCCCCAAAACAAGAAGCCTTGAGGCCATTGGTAAGAACTTGGCTGCCAAGCATGGCTACGAATTGGAAGCGGGCCAGGAGAGTGTCAGGGGACGGCGGCCATTGCGGCTTTGCGATTCTTGCTGTTTTTTGATAGCACTTCACTACTGAGTAACCAAGGGATTCTCTTGCGTTCTGTAACAAACATGTTTTGTGTTGCTTGTTGGTGTTTGAACTACTGTTGGTAGATTCCGGGCTATCACAAACGCTATTGCTTTTGAGTATTGGTGCTTTTGTTGTCGGGTGTTGGTTGATTTGTCCCAGTTTGCAAGTCATGCAACGTATTAACCAACACTATCGACGATCGATCTCTTTAAAACAAAAAACAAGCTGGGAATAGTTTTTAACAAAAACTTTTTTTTAAATCTCATCTTATCTCTGTTAAGCAAAAGTAATGAAGACATTTGTTCAACTTATCATTCTCTTTCACTATGTCCATGCAGCAAAAGAAACATGTCGACAACCATGAAGGACAGCTCCAGTGTTTACGAGCCCATTGGGTCATTCGCTGAAGAGGTGTTTCTCAAGTCATAGGGGTAACCCGAAATCATCCATGATTGATGTATGGATATGGTAAACCAACCATAACTTGGGGGATTCCCCATGGCTTGAGAACCCCCAGGCCGTGCTCGGCGTCGGTCAACCACACCGCTGACCCATCATGGGAGGAGCAGTTAGATCAGCTGATCTCCAACCAGCTCCTGCCAGGGCCGCTCGAAAAAGATGTGAAAAATACAGTACCCACTCAAAAAAAAAATACTTCGTACTTAGTCATGCTACCGGTTTTGACCCACAATTATTGCCGGCAGTTCACTTTTGTAAATGCTTGCAGATATCCACTTCTTCCAGTTACCTTCTAGAGGAGGTAACCAGGGAACCCCAAGTAGGCAGGATTGCAGATTGTATAGATTTTCTGGTTGTTTGTTTTTAAACACTTGTTCATTTGGCCAAGTGTGATTATTAAAAAATGATTGGTTGAAAAGCATATTTCATGACGGGGTGGTTCAACCACCACCCAGTCATGATCACTATTAGCCAAAATTACCATATACAACCATAATTAACCTCTGGTTAAGGTAATAGGAAGGGTAGACGTACACATAGCATCCTCCTGATAGGAGGGTTATGTGGCCACAAGGTGGCGCTGCGTCTGCCCTGGCGCTGCAGGAGTTGTTGGCGCTGGGCCTTTCCAACGTCATCGGATCCCTGTGTGGAGCCGCAGATGCTGGTGACTCACCAGGGGATCCACCATGATCAAGCGGCGTGATTCGTCGTTGCTGACCATCAACCATCATGAACCATCATTAATTAACCATCATTAACCATTATTAATCATCATGGGCCATCACTAATCATCATGAACCATCATGAACCATCATTAATCATCATGAACCATCATAAACCATTATCATAGCAAGCATTCACCACCACTAACCGCCAACAATCATTATATAGAAAGCCACAATTATTGATGTCTTTATCAGCCATTGTTAAGCATGATGAACCATAATTGTCATTGCTGACATTTATTGACTAGCCATAATTATCCACTAACAAGCATCATTACTACACAACCACTAAGCATCATTCATCCCAGTAGTACCACTATTACGAGAGTACTGTAATTATTAAGCACCACTATTATACTTCAATATTAAGCGCTTGCAAGAACCCCTATTACAACCACTATTATGGCCACTATTATAGCATCATTAACCACCATCATGGACCATCCTTCGCAGCACCACGGGCAGACAGCCCGCTCTGGGTCCCAGGTTTTCCGCTTACCCAGTGACTGGCAGCTTCTCACGTTCTGTGTGGAGACCTAGCTGGGCGCTGGTTCGTTGGGGATGCCCCACGGGGGCTTCGTTGGATGGGGATTGGTTGGTTGGTTGGTCGGTTGGTTGCGGAGAGAGTGTGCCAATGAATGGTGAGTTCAGAAGCAACAATAATTATGAAAATGATAATGATTAATAATAATGATAATAATAGTAATCAAAATAGGCACATACCAACTATATCTGGTTGGCTGGCTGGTTGTTTGATTGGTTGAAGTTGGTTGGTTCGAAGCTCTTTACTCTGCGAGTTGCAGACAAAGTTCGGTCTTGTTGGCTGCGGCGTTGGTTCTGCTTATCACAGAATTAAATGTGTAGCATGAGGCAAGACTGCAAGGGGGGGCTCTCAAAATACGGCATTCCCCAAGATGGTTGGTTTAGTTTCATATATTACCACGGATGATGAATAATGGATGATTTTGGGGTGCCCCTACTTTGAGAATTTTGAGAAACCACCATGTAGATTACCTATGCGCTGCGTAAACACTGTTTACTTAGAATTGAAAGCACACTATTTTGCAGATGAAGACAAGCATTATCAGCCACTATGATGAATCATTGTGATGAAGTCTTATTGATCGTTGGTTAGCATGAAATTCCATTTTCCTTCTATAACTATGACAGTGTTCGATCATCATTAAGCACGACTTTTCTGGTGATTCAGATACAGATACAGTACTCCTTTGTTTTGTTGGTCCCCAGTCACCATTGCACAAGCCTGATTAATACCCTACATGCATCACCTGGTCCTGGAAAGTCACATATTATTGAAATGTTAGATGAGGGCAACTTCTATCAGATAATCAAACACATTATATCGCATGTATGATCATGATCCATGAGTTACCAAAAAGGGTTGATGTTCAAGCCATCTAGGTTCTTCCATCACTTACCAAATATTATTCACCAGTCTTCAACACCATCGGCATCCTTCGGCCAGCCGGCCATCATCCATCAACCAACCCTTTTTCACTATCTTAGCAATCATCCAACATCAGCCACGATCACTAGCATCATTTACCTTACCATCATCCTAGTGATTGACCATCATCAACCAATCATTACCCATTATTGCCAATCAGTTTTCGCCATCATGGACCATCACTAAAGCAACAATTAACCATCATCTACCAGCAGTGTAGGCTACAATGGATGGTACACACCACAAATCACAAACAAAGACCACCATTCATTTGTAGCCATCTTGAACCATCATTACTTATCATTTTCACCCATCAAGCATCTTTAACCATTTTGTCATTTTGACCATTATTACTTATCACGTATAACCATCTTTGACCATTGTTTTAAGCATCATTAACCATCATTCACCACCATGAATCTATAGTAATATCATCATTAACCATCATTAACCACCTTTCTAGCACTGATCAACCACCACCAGCCGCACCATCCACCGCCCCGCGTCCCCAGCCAGCCCGGCGCCATCCGCTGGGTTCGTTCGCACGCAAGGCCGTGAACAACGCCACGGGTGCCGCCACGCAGCTGGCAGGGCTCATCACGTCGCTGGTGATGCTGCCACTGGGATGCACGCAACGACAGGCTGAGGACCCTGGAGGAGTCCAAGAAAGGTGGCAGAAATGGAATTTTCAATGGGTTGTAATCTTGGTGGACTACAGCTATGAACTTAGCTGAACTTAGCTTTTTTGGGATATGATTGATTTACCATATAACCACTAACACTTAGACTTTTAGCAAGGGATCCAACAGCCACCAAGTAATTTGTTAATACTTTTAAAGGGTTATAATGGAAACTGATGAATAATCATGGGTTATACAATGGTTCTAATCTAATATGGTTCATAGAGTTAATCATATTACTATACATAGGATTAATCAATAGGGTTATGGATCAATAGGGTTCATGATAGGGTTAATGAGAATGACAATGGGTTGATAGGGATTCTTAAGGATGGGTTGATTAGGATTGATTAGTACTAATGGGTGCATAGGGTTGATGATATTACTGGAAATGGGATTGATACTGGTTCAGAATGATGGGTTGATATGGTTACTGATGGGGTTGATAAGAGGGTCGCAGAAATGGAATTTGTTTTGGAATTCGTAATGGTCAATAATGACCCGTTAAGAATAGGATTCATAGTTATAGGTTGAATACTAGTCTTCATGATGGGTCAATAATGATGGGTTGATAGTGATGAGTTAATAGTGAGAATGGGTTCATGATGATGGGTCAAGACTAGGGTCAAGGATAGAGTTTGTGATAGAGTTGATAATATGGTTGATAATAGTTACCCTGCTATTCACCATTATTGCAATCCTATTATCAACTCTATTGTATAATCTGATTACATTTATATTCATACTATTGTAAACTCTATTATTGTAGAATCATCTGATAAATTATACCTAATTACCTATATTGAAATACTTATGAACAGTCATTATAGTTAACTCACGATGACTTTCATTACATAATCTTAGTTCTTAGTCATCGTGAGTTGAGTAAGTCCCATGGTCTTTAAGGGTCCCGCAGACAGTCGGTTTTTCAGAGATGACAGTGTTTTTAAGATATGGCTATGGGTTAATATTAAGCAACCATATGCAACAATAATAGGGAAAACAGTGGTTAATGATGGGAACCAGGGGTACGGGGTGAACTGACCCATAGCCATATTGTTTTTAGAGATTGCAAGTCCCATGGTTATTGTAAGTGGTGAGTAGCCTGCCTGTAATGTGAATTTGATGGGTTTCCCTTGGCTGCTCGACCGGCTGGAGACATGATAGTAGTTCTCACTGAACCCACGATTCGGAACAATCATAACTACCTCATAGGGTAACAATCATGGTCAAAGGTGAACCCAAAAATATGCTTTGCAGCTGATCAACTGATCAACCAAGGGAAGCTGGCATGTGCACCGCGGTTGTGCCATTCGGCTCTCACAGCCCTGAATGATCATCATCCATAGGGTAGCCAACAGCTATTGACGTGCATCATGATGCATGGACAAACCCATGTCAAAATGTGTCTCAGCATCTGTCACGTCGCCACGATCGCGTTGGATGGCCCCCGCAAGGTGCACGCTGAAGTGGCTGACACCTCTCTTCAACTTCCTTCCGGATTTTGTTTCTTGGATTATCTTTTGGTGGCTGATTTTTAAATGGGCAAACCATTGCGACTTTTTATGGTTCACTGTGATTGATATGCATTGTTGAATATGATATTTATATGGTTAATAATCATATTTGATAGTGGTCAATTAAGTGGTTAACTAATGGTGGTTGAGTATGGGGCATGATGAACAACATCCCACAGCAGCTGGTGTGCTTAGAGCCACCATTAACTTGATGACTTGGCTGCCCACTGGTATTGTGTTGTAACGGAAATGATGAGGACACCTTTTACAGGCTTGGTCAGTCTGGATATCATTGTTGGACTCTAAAAACGGTTGGTTTCTTACTATACAAGGTTCGTAGTGGAGGATTTGGGGGTACAACTATTTTGAGAAACACCCATATGTACGTACAGGTCTCATTCTATATGAGGCATTTATTTGAGAAGCTGATTTGACTAGTGGACGTGATCAGACATGACTACTTGCCATTGCTGGCCAACAGATTGCCATGGGCGAGTTGCCGGGGTGGTAAGAATTGGATTCCGGGAGGTTGGAGTGTGACCCTTGTACATAGAACTCCAATTCTGCTGCTTGGCTGGTTGAAACTGGTTTTGTTGAACTGGTTCATGTGTGATGATGTAACAGTAAGTAAGTGGTTGGGCATTTATTCCACGAGGTAGAAGTACTGGACAAGAATCGTCAATCAACACTAGTAATGATTGGTGACCAAGGTTTGGATCCTGCTAAAGAGAATCTTTGAAGTCGTCGCGTGGCTTTTCCAAGTCTTGACTTGTGACCCATACGCATTTTTGAGGCGCTGGGTATTGCATTGATACTGCATGGTAAAAAGTGTAGCTGATGCACGTTTCCAATTTCATTTTCCCAGTAGTTTGAAACCTTTTGGCTGTTTCAAGTTTTTTCCATCCAATGGTGGTTTCTCAAGTCATAGGGGTACCCCTCAACTATCATCGAGTTTATGAAGCATTTATACTTATAGACCAACTAGTAGTTGTCTAACCAATATTGTTGGTGAACTTATCCCCTATTACGATCCATTATTAGCCACTATAAACCATTAGCAATCATCATAGTTGGATATAGTTGGTACATCCTCTATTATTGCTTATTATAATCCCCTTGTTAACAACCATTACTAAACCATTCCCAGATTCCCAAACCAACCACCAGGCCTCTGTTTGATCCGAAGATCCGTGGCTCAGGTCCTGGCCGCAATTGTCATCAGCTCGGTGGGGGACTCAGCGTGGCGTGGTTCCACGTGGTGAGTGGTGGGGGGGGCCCATGGTGGCCGCCCGTACAGGTGGGTGGTTGATGTGTAGTGGTTGGTGCGTGGAAGGTTGGTGGTTGAGAAATTCTTGGGCAAAGATTCATCGTACGCGGTTCATCATTGATGTCCTGTGATTCGGTTTGTGCGGTTTCACCGTTGAAGTTTGGCGCAGACCAACTCAGGCTTGGGCCACGCCGCTCAAATAAATGTTGCTGCGCGCCGGTCGCGTCAAATCCACATTGATTCCGTGGATGTATCCACCGCTGGTACTCCCAAAGCATCAGCGATCATTGCGGAAGGCACCGAGCTTCGGGGGGACATAATTGATGGACAACTCCAGCCGCACCGATTGCTCACAACAAGCCGAAGGACTCTGGTGTAATCCGTCACGACCCGTCTATAGAGGGCAACCAAATTGGTCCTGAAGTGGACTGATAGTGAGATGAAAACCCAGAAATCACCCCTAAACGAGGAACACCAGCTCTTCAAAGCGAACTACTCATAGTTGTGCTATGGTAGATCCCAATCCAAACCCATCCTACAAGATGAAGATCCCTTTCTGCGCGAAGCGCAGGTAGCTCCTTTGGTGGCGTATCAAGAGGCCGGCGCCGGCCTCGGATGTCGGAGATGGTCTCACCATGGATGAGTTTGTCATGGTCCACGTCCCTCGTGGTACCTACAAGCACCATCCAGCTAGCTCGTATGGCCCAAGATGGTCACTTACAAGCCAGGGAAGCCACCAGTCAGCTAGGGCTTCAAGGGGTACAATGGACGAACCTATTTTTGGAAGTTGAATCGGTTGAATGCTTTTACACATTCCATTCATTCCATTCATTCCACTTTCATTTCTTATCTTGGATCTTTGCAATCGGCGCACAGAACCACAGGGCTGGAGCAAGCTTTGGCACCAGGGAAACTCTCGGGTGCGTTGTTTCGCCTGGGTGCTGAGCAGGCCTTCAAGCTATGGAGGATCAAGAAATACGATTTTTTCCTTTGGGCCCGGGCGTCTCAGAGACTTGTGGTGCTGCAGTTGCTGCTGCCCAATACCTGCCATATCGACTTGTGCATAGTCATGGTATGTCATGGTCAATCATCTTAAGAGCAGGGGATGAGAACCAGCTCCATGCAAGAGCTTTTGACCTGCCGAAAGCATGGTAGATGACCGATTTGGAAAGCAGCTATTCATTTTATTGGGAAATAGATGGAGATGGCCAAGAAGTCTTCGAGACCAAAGACGATTGACTATGTTTACAACTAATTACTTTACCGCATGCTTGTTTGAAACATTTTTATTTTCCCCAGCATTTACAAATGATTGGTTGGTTGACAAGCATATTTTTCATGACAGGGTCAGAACCGCCAACCAGTTTATATGTCATTCTGACATCAGTCTGGGTGAACCGCAAGCAAAAAACAAGTGATATAAACTGATAAATTTGCGTTGTTGGCGTACTTAATTGCACTTCAGGTGGCCGTGGTCTCTGTAATACGTAGGCTTGAACCACAGTCACAAAAGTCACATAGGCAGTCCATTTTGTATCCTGCTGATGATTGCTATGAAATCAGTGGCGGTGATATTTCCGGTTTAGTCACTATAATCATTATAACCACTATAAACCACAATTGGTTATTGTAAACAACTATATTTAACTCTTAATGCTTTCACCAGCAACTTGCCAACAGCACCCATAGCTGATGGGCGGCTATTCTTATCTGCCACGATTTGGCATGAAACCTTCTGGGGTCGACATGTAGCCTTCGTTATCATCGATCCAGAGCAGCATTTTGAACCACGCATTGAATCCTCACTACAATAATTAAGTGTAGTGACCACAACTGTGGGAGGATCAACGGGGAAATCCCAGCACCTATCGTAGCTGGTTTGACAAGTTGGCGCGTGCCCCGTGATTTTTTTTCAACAACTGGATCTCCCATTTGGCGGTTCCAGGATGTTATTGATTCTACAAGCTGGCTGATGATGCTTCAAGATTACCGTTTGCGAAAAGAAAACATGACCAACAATAAGCAAAGAGGGCCAGCAATCACCTGGTAAACTAACCTGGAAATGGCAAATCGACATTTTTTTAAAATTAGACAACCCTGGGAAGCCCCAGCTATAAGTCGTGGACTTTCCAGCTAGCCAGGCTGGGGACGAGGGTAAACAACGCGGGACGTGTGTTGCCAACTTAGCTAACGACTGTAGTGGTGAAACATCGCTGGAGTCCAATGCCAACCCTAGATTAATAATCCCCTGGTTGATAATATGGAGTATCCCCTAAAAGCCTCGCTTTCCCACTACAATTTAGATATTAACCACTAGTTATTTATCTAGTTTAACATAATATATGATATTTAACCATTGGTTAACCAGTTAACATTACACAACTCGTTGGTTCACATGACCTGCTCAGGTGGCTGCATTTCTTGGAACTCTCTTCTTAGGCGTTCTCACAGGCGCGGTTTCGGAGCGCGGATCTGCCGTGGAGAGACACCCCTCACCGTTTCGCAGGGACCCTGGTAGACGTGGTGATCGACCTATGGATCCTACCAGGTCCCTGCGAAATTTCTGATACCTGGTAGATTTCTGGGAGCATTTCACCATTTCGGTGTGGATGTTGGTATCTGGTAGACGTGGTTATCTACCTGTGGATCCTGCGGTGGCAGAGGAGTGGGCCTCAGCAATACCAGGGATGACCCCGGTGCTGCCGAATTGAGCAATGGCTTGTGGCAGCCAGGTGGATATCATTGATCTGTTCACAAGTTGGTTGAATTTGACACATGAATTCCATTTTGAGTCAAGAGGTTGACATCAACTCCAGCCACAGCTTCCTATCCCATCTACATTTGAGTCATTTTATAGGTCAATGTTGGTAGATATATGCCATACATGGAGATCACGAAGTATTTGCATGGGTACTAGTCATGTTGCCACCTATGTTGTTTTTCTCTTCTCAGCACCACAATTTTGAGGAAACACCACAGCCTCACTTTTGGGGGACTTCAGTTCTTTTGTCATATGGGGCTTCTCAAAATAGGGGGACCACCAAATCATCCTTCATTAACAATTCTTAGTAATAAACCAAGCATTTTTTTGGGTAGCCCTATTTTAAGAAACACCCATATCCACAAACTTCAACGTGATTGGGCTCTTGAATCAAGGGCCGAGCAACAAGTCGCAGGACACCCGCGGCCAATTTGTCTACGAAAATTGTGTCACAGAGTGTTCGGTTCGTACATGGGTGTCTTGGGTGCGCCATGCCTTACATGGATGGCGTGAAAAAAGGGACCCAACCATCCCAGTCTACAATTTAGATCTGCCGCGTTGGGCAGTCTAGAGTCTATAGACTCCACTGTGATTGTACAGCCGCGTTTGTTGCTCCAACATCATGAGCCGTTCTGTACTCTCTCGCTGTCATTGAAGTCCATCAAAGTGAGTTGTGGTACGCTGTCGTGCGAACGTAGACAAGGCATGAGTGCAAGATTTGGAAGCCAACCGAGCTCATGTCAGTTTGAATTTCTATGTCGTCTTCTGTGGTAATGTATCCTAGATAATTGTTTGCCTTGTGGTTGCAGGTGAACTACTGTATAGTTTGACGTTGGGGACGAGGCCCCCCCAGGCCATGAATTATTGCATCACCCCGTAGCAAATCCAGCACCGCTCGTCCTATGCAAGTCGGTATCAAGCAGATGGGCGTTTTCCGACACCGGTTTTCCGAGTGGTTCAAGCAGCAGTTGGGCAAAATTGTGTTCCCCGGCCGAGTAGCAATCCCAAAGAGCTTAGCACTGTTCGTCATAGCACTACGGGGGCTGCCGTCAATATGAGTTCCGACCTCCCTCTGGCAGCTTGAGAGCAGCTCTCCCTGCTGACCATGACAGCGTGATAGTGGAGTTTTCATTGTCAGAGTCCTCTGATACTTTCTTTAGCTCAAATCTCTCAAAGCTACTGTGGGATCATTGCTTTCTGGGAGGTGCGCAGCGGGCGATGGTCCCGCAGCTTTGAGAAATTTGTGAAAGTATCAAGGGGCACTTCAGACTGTCAGTTCAGACCGTCAGTTCGGACTCTTTGTCCGATGATCAACATGGATCAAGTTGACGAGGCTGCGAAAAAAAAACATCAGCTGCTTCTGAAGCTGAGCTTAGTAGTGATGAGTTCGAGCTTTCTGACCTCAGTGATAGCTGGGAGCTGGGCCGTCCAGCCATCCGGGTCTCATCTCGCAAGCAGCTTTGGAGATGAGCAGATTTCCAGTGGCGAGCTCAGGTTTCTCACCACAAAGTGGTAGAAGATTTTGATGCTTGGAATATTTTCGAATATCTGGTAGTCTGGCACCTGCTTGAGCCAGCAAATTTGAGCCGATCCACAAGTGTTGCTGTCGAAGGAGCTTTCCAACATTGAATCAGCCAAAACAGAATTCAAATTCCGGGCTTAGAATTTGGCCCCTGTTCGCATCTGTGCCGAAAGAGATTCGGGAATTGATGCACAGCCCCAGAACTGAAGTTCTGTATTGGCTGTTTCCCTGATTGGAGAGCTCCTTTGACTGCAACAAATTTGTGAACACTAAGTTGAAGTACCTGAGCATCCACAATCTGAAACTTCAATTCATTAATGTCCAGGACATTGAGAGAGGTGGGCTGGCGTTGCCGACACGTATTGGCAGCAGCCATCATTTTGTCACCCATGAGTCAATCCTTGAGGCTTGCAAGCGCAAGCTCAGTGGTTTGATCCAATTCTGGAGAGAAGGCGCACGTGTGTGGACTGCGACAACCGCCTTGAGGACGTGGCGGTTCTGCACTAGTTGATAGAGGAGCGACAATTCAAAGATGCAATGAAAGATACTTGGCGGCCACAAGCTGCAATCCATTGATGTTCTTGCCAGAGTTGTTTGGTGTTTGACATCGACGGCTTGCTGTGGCAGTCGCGAAGATGGAGTCAGTGCCCAGTGGCAACGAGTCAACGGCACAGACCAAGCTGGGACGTCGTCATGGCTTCACTGTCCCAAGGTTCACTCGGCTTTGTCATCCCAGCGATTTTCAAACAGTTCAGCAAACAGGACTGCGAATGTGAAAAAGGCCCAAGTACATAAGTTGGCCAGACTCAAAAGACCATTGAGGAGAAGAGTCCAGGGAAATCTGATTTGTGCATTTACCTGGGGGAGTGTCAAGAGACCATATTGCCTAAGCCAGGGTATGCCGGGGCCGATTTTTCCAGAATCAAAACCTAGTGAACAATTTGGCTTCATGTGGATTCATTCAATCATGTCATCGGCGCTTCCTCGAAAATGGCATTGGCAGACAACTTTTTCGGAATCATCGGCTCGGGTCACTTGGACCCAGCTCTTTGAGCTCTTGCAATGAACCCAATGGTTGGAATATGGCGGTTTCTCAAAATAGGGGTAATTACCAAAAATGGCTGCTTTACTACTATAATAATGATGTAAGGTGGGATGATTCAGGGGGTCCCCTATTTTGAGAA
Source organism: Symbiodinium kawagutii (assembly GCA_009767595.1). Taxonomy (NCBI): domain Eukaryota; class Dinophyceae; order Suessiales; family Symbiodiniaceae; genus Symbiodinium; species Symbiodinium kawagutii. Next base: position 38,744 of record VSDK01027344.1, read on the forward strand.
ACACCCAAATGGCCTGGCAATGAAATGCTATTGGTCAATATTGACCTACCAACAAATGAATAGGTGAATATCCCGACAAATTTCACATGCTAGTTTGGTCATCTAAGATCACTTAGGGGATGTTGACTAGGGGCCAGGGGTACAAAGTTGACTCCTAGCTATGTGTTGGAACATGTTGCAACTAGGATTGAATCTGCTTTGGCTGATACATCCATTTGCATCGGGTTGCACTCAAGCTGCGCTCAAGCACCAGGAAGAACTTCGAAACTCTTTTCACACGATACTGGTTGGTTGTCTTAAATATATTTTTTTTTCGAGTAATTTTTAACAGGTGGTTGGTTGACAAACATATTTTTCATAGGGGTTGCAACCACCAACCAGGATACCATTTCTAGACCCATAGTGTTGTCTTCGATGTCTTGCTATCATACTAATCGAAAATCCACCATCTATAGTATATAGCTGGGTTTCCTTTTAAGATCTGGCCATTCAATCCATGTCCATGGGTGAGTTTCCCATAGGCCTCAGGTGGTGAACGCTTCCCTACCGCGCCATTGCCAGGCATTGCCTTGGCGGTCGGGCTGTCGCTGAGTATAGTGATCTACGAGTCTGTGAGGCCGAACTTTCATCGGACCGAACTCCTGGAGTTTCGCCTGGGCGGTCGATCCGACGCGATGGAGTTTTTCAAGCTTAGCTGGTTATAATTTAACCACTAAGTTAACTTAGCTGGTTTTTTTTTACCTTAGCTTGTTTTTCCAATATGCCCTCAACTACTGCATTTACTGGCTGATTGCACCAGAATCTGTGATCCAACTTGAGGTGTTTGGTCAGTCATGACTGGGTACGCACTGATCTTGGTTTGCCAGTCGAAATGACTTCCAAGACACAAAACCTGACCTCAGACAATTTGGATGACGGATATGATGGCTGTTGGTCACGAATTTTTACAGCTGGAAATGGCAATCTGTGTGGTCCCTTGGTGCAACCGCCTCCGCTTTTTAATGCCATTGGCATGGGTGCTTCTTAAAGTCAGGGTCCCCCCAAATCATGCAGTTTATTAACCATGTATAGTAATAAACCCACCAGCTTTGAGGGTCTCCAAACTGGTTTTAGAAACCGCTATTCTTCACCTTTAGAATCTCTTAAACAAAAATCATCAAGACACCACTACATGGGTCCCATATATTAGTTGTCCAACCATAAGTTTTGTTGGTGATTATCCCCTATTCATCCCGATGATTAACCATTATAATCTCCGATGAAACCACCATAGCCACTTCGTTGTCTACCACCCACACATAAAAAACAACATATAATATATCATATAGCCATGTTACTGGGGGGGAGGTTAAGTCGCATCATGTCGCGGAAGTCGCATCGGTCCTGCGTGCGCGCAGTGTTTCTTAATGGTTTTCCATGATTTATTGTTTATTTGACATTTTTGGATCCAACACGGCATTGCAAAATCATGCGTGCGCGCAGCGTTTCTGGCAGATTCAATGATATGATTAGGTATTGATTCGCGTGTGCTGTGAACAAGCCTTGACACCATTCTGGTGCTGTTTGCTGTTCATTCGTTGATGTTGATTAGTTTGGTGCTGCTGCTGTTGTGCTTCCTTGCTGCTGATGTTCCTCCTTACTGCTGCTCTTTCTTGCTGCCTTTCTTCCTCGCTGCCTATCTTCCTGGCTGCTGCTCTTCCTTGCTGCCGATCTTCCATGCCGGTGGTGATCTTCCTTGCTCCTGCTGCTGCTGTTCGTTTCTGCTGATGCTGATGATGTTGCTAGCTGCTGCTGGTTGTTGGCTGCTGCTTCCTCCATGCTGCAGTTCCTCCTTGCTGCTTTTCCTACGTGCAGGAATGAGGGTTGCTGCTTCATGTCAAAACTCTTTTTTGGAAATGGTCTCGGTCGCCTGGTTTGGTCGACCGGGCGGTTGTCCGGAGCAGGCTCGTGCATGATTTTCGATTTTTTTTGTGAAATTAGCCAGCCACCGAGGCATTCTGTGCCATTCGGATTTGTTGATGACACCTTTACAAAAAC